>CM053770.1:1541084-1645688 GCA_028658325.1 Potorous gilbertii | reverse complement strand
AAAAAAAAGAAAGAAAAGTGACCATAAGCCTCCCAGGGGAAGCAATGAGATCCTAAGTAGAGTTGGAAGGGACCCCGGAGGCTGTCCCAATGCCTTCATTTTACAGAAGACACCGAGGCATGAAGCATTCAAGTGACGTCCCCAAGATCACACAGACAGCAAGTGACCCATCTGGGACTTGCACAGGGTCCTCTGCATCCAAGCCCACTGCCTTTTCACTGACCCTCCACAACCATGGGAATTCCATCAAGATGGATGGCACCCCAAGGAGGAGTAGCCTTTTTCTGACAGAAAGATGTGAGGACAATTTTTTCCTTCACAAAGTCAGCCTTTAACACAAAAGCTGTTCTTCAGGGATGCAGGCACTTCCAGATCTTCTGGGCTGAGAGGAATGTGCATTCTGGGCCAATGATTTAGGAGCCCCTTTGGGGTCTGACCTTTTGGTGCTTCCCATTTTGGAGACTGACTCATTTGGTTCCCAGCTCCCATGATGCAGTTGCTTGGTTTGGGGCCCTCTCTTCTGATGGACATTTTCCATCTGAATCCTGCATTCAAACATCTCTCAACTCTACTCCTCGTAGGGTGTGGGAGGAAATTGGTGCAGATGGCCCCATCCGGCCTGGGCGGAACTGGTACATTCTCATGCTCGGGACAGCTCCCTTCTCTTTTTTATTTTTAACATTCATTTTTTTTAATTTGAGCTCCAAATTCTTTACCTCCCTCCAGCTTCTCCCCCACTCATTGAGAAGGCAAGCAGTGTGTTATCAATTACACATGTGAAATCATGGAACACATTTCCACGTTTCCATGTTGCAAAAACAAAGAAAAAGGTGAGGAAACTAAGTGAAAAAATCTGATTCAATCTTCACTCAGAATTCATCAGTTCACTCTCTGGAGATGGGAGACTTTTTGTCATAGGTCCTTTGGAATTGTCTTGGGTCATTGTCTTGATCAGAGTTGCTGAGAATAGCTGATCATTGTTACAATGTGGCTATTAATAGGTACACCTTCTGGTTCTGCTCACTTTACCACGCATTGGTTCATATAAGCCTTCCCAGGTTTTTCTGAGAGTGTCCCTCTCATCATTTCTTACAGCACAGTAATACTCCGTTACAGTCACGTGCCCCACCTTGTTCAGTCAGTCCTTGGCTAGCGGGCATCCCCTCACTTCGCCACCACAAAGAGAGCCGCTATACACATTTGCGCACAGAATAGGTCCTTTACCCTCTCTCTTTGATCCTCTGCCCTTTGGGCACTCAGCCTGCTCCTCCCCCTCCTCTCTAGGTCCCTATGTGCCCTTTCCCATCACCAACAAAGAGATGCTTGGCACAGCTCCCTTAATAGCCCTGAGACGCTGACTCTGCCCACAAAACAGTAGCAGCCACAAGGCAGCATCTTACAGCACTTGGTCCAGTGCTTAGCACCCAGTAGGCATTTGAGAAGTGGTTACTGATTGGCATATCTCATTTGAGCCAACCAGAACCTGGGAGGCAGGCACTATTTGGCAGATAAGAAAAATGAGTCTTAGCGCAATCAAGTGATTTGTCCAGGGTCACACAGGCTCAGAATCCATGACTTTCTGACTCTGCTTCTTCCCACACACCTTCTACTCCAACTTATGATCGCCTTCTAATAGACAAAGAAGGAAAGATCACGGAAATGACAGGGCCACGCCCCAAGAAGTGTTGAGGCAGGATTTGAACCCACACTTTCCTGATTCCAAGTCCAATGCAGCCTCCCATCGCCTCTGACCAATACCAGCTGGGTGGGTCATCTCAAAATGTCTCTGCAGCTCATCTCTTTCAGCTTAATGTCTATGTTCCCGTTCACTTTCATATCATTAGATATGGCTCAGGTTTGAGGCTGCTGACATCATCCTTTGTATCCTGATTTGTGAGCGGAAAGACCTCAGTGTCCCACCACTTTCATTCTGTGGTCAGTCACAGACTCTCTGGGCATCAGGGTCCTTGGCATTAACGTGAGTGGCTTCAGCACCACTAGGTTAATATTCCACTCACAAATTTCACGGCCAGGTTCTCAGCTTTCACAAAGCTGTTAATGAGAGCACAGAAGGCCAGGACAGAGTCCCAGGGCAGGCCTCTAGGAACAATCTTCTCTAGTGCCTTTGGGTCTTTGGAGATGGTTATCAGCTTTGAATTCACTCATGCGTCCTCTCTTTTCTCCTAGCCCTTGGATCTATCTGCCTCATCTTCCCAAGCTCTGGGTGACCTGTATTACTCAGCACAACATTTCTCTCCTTGGGACCAAGTGGAGAAATGTGGGGATCCCTGCACTGGGGAGGGAAGAAGAGAAGGCAACCACAGCCTTCCAGATTAATGCAGCACAGATTACAACAATGCCTATACTGAGTGATGGTCAATATTTTGCTGTTTATCTTCCTCCAGGGCGAACGAGGAGAATGTGGCACCCCAGGGATAAAAGGTGACAAAGTGAGTAACACTTTAGCAAGATTGAGAATACTTGGGCATGGGATTTCCAGTCCATCTTGTACCTGGAGCCAGAGGACAGAGGATCCTGCTCTGAGGCCACAGAGCTAGGGAGGGCAGAGTGACCTCTGCCAGTGGGAGCTGCTGGCTCTCCTGGGGGGTGAGGTGGGCCAGGGGCCTGAGGACACCTACAAAGTGGGCCTCACTCCATTGAATGTGGTCAGCTTTGTAAACCCTAAATTACTCCACCATCCTGATCTGAGTTCTAGCTTCAGCTGAATCAGACTGGAGCCAAGGCTTAGGTGATGGAGACTTTGGCAAGAGGCCAGAGCGGCAAAACTGTTACCGGTGGGACCTGAGGCTTGCTTGGGGACTACATAAAAGCAGTGATGCTGCAGGGAGAGCCTAGCCATCCATGATCTTGGGATGAAGACAAAATCAGGGAAGCACCATTAGTGAAGATGTTTAACCCAGTTAGAAGTACATCCAGAGAAGTCTCCAGAAGGAGGAATGAAACCCCCAGCGTGGGACAGAAAGAGGACAGTTCTGAACTGGTACCCAGCACACAGTGGGTACTTAATTAGCACTTCTTGGAGGATCACAGCATGGTGAAGAACACTTGATAGTGAACTTGAGCTTGATTTCTAAACTGTGACTTACACACTGAGCTCTCTGACAGGAGACTGGGGAGAGAGGAAGAAGCCTGGCCTTTTGACATGAGCCTCCAGGACCCCTCTGGGATTCAGGTGCCCTGAAGTGGGGCAGAAGTTGGCTGAAGGAGCTGGCAAGGTCAAATAAAAGCAAGTTTAGGGGAGTTTGATCTTCTTAGAGAGAAAAATCTATTTTCAGATCACGTCAGTTAGCATGGCTCAAGCATTGTGTGGATTTTGCATGCGTGGGCTGGATCCTAGGAGAGCTAAGGATGGACAAGACACAGCTCTTGCCCTCCAGATGTTCACTTTCCATAAGTGGCAGGGTGGGAGGGGCTGATACAGATAGAAAGGTCCAGAAGTACCGGGATGGGGATGACTGTGGCCAAGAACTCACACCCATCACCTAGGAAATCTGAGCAAGTCCCACACAGGGGTGTGACTCTGAGAGATGCAGGCAGGAATGGAGCTGCTGGGAGGGGAGGTAGGCTTTGGTACAAGGAGAAGATCAGGCTCCTCCATGTTATAGCCCTGCATTGGAAACAGTCCAAGCCCTCTTGGCTTAGGGAGACGGATGACCAAAGTGCCATGCTACAGCATATCCAACTTGGTATCATGATAAAAGAGTGACCAAGCTAAGTGACAGCTAGGTGGTACAGTGGTTAGACCACTGAGCCTGAAGTCAGAAAGACCCGAGTTCAAATTCAACTGCAGACACTTCCTAGCTGCATGATTCTGGGTAAGTCATTTAATCTCTGACAGCCTCGGTTTCCTCATCTGTAAAATAGTGGCAATAACAGCACTTACCTCACAGGATTGTGGTGAGGATGAAACGAGACAGTATTTATAAAGGGCTTAGCACAATGCCTGACATATGGTAGGTGCTTGATCAATGGTTACTCTTTTCCCTCCTTCCCTCAAATTGCTCTGCGCACAGGCAGGAAAGGAAAAAAACTCCCATGTAGCTGTTACAACCACGACCAATGAACTCAATTCAGTTAAAAAGCAGACCACCCACTAAATGCCAGCCGCTGCTTCCCCCATCCTCCCCAGAGAGCCCTGGCATGAGGAGAGGCAAATCCTTGGTCCTGGGACAAGAGTCTTATCCCCCACATTAGCGCTCGCTCTGTAACTGCCCGCCTCATGCACTGCTGTTCCCTGAACTTGTGGTCTCTCCTTATTCTCTAGGGCCCCCCAGGCCTCTATGGACCCAAGGGCCCCCGAGGACCCCAGGTAAGAGACTGAAATAGGATCCAGGTTGGGGCAGAGCTGAGCCTAGGTCTTCTTTCCAGCTCTGCCCTAGGAGAGTTGGGCAATCATTCCCAGGGAAGAAGATGGAGGCGACCTGCCTTTGTCCAAATCATCCCATGGTAGACAGTTGCTGTCCAGTCTAACCTCTTGCCCTGTGTGGTCATTCCCTTTAGAAATGTTTCTTTCCCTACCTGTGTCTGGGCTCAGCATCCCGGGTGGGGGAGGGGGGAGGTGGAGCATCCAGGTCAGCATCCCAGGAGACCCCAGCCTGCCTCCAGGAGAGAGGCTTGTGAAGACCCAGGAAGGCCTTGTGGGCAGCTTCCCCATTCTGTCACCTCAAGGGCCACCTCCTGACCCTCACCACACACAGAGTTCACCCCTGAACTATGTGTCCTGCAGGATCTAACTTGCCCTTGGTTTTCCTGTTGGGCAGGGTGTGAGAGGACCACCAGGTGAACCAGGACCAAAAGGCTTTCAAGGCAACAAGGTAATGTTAACGCTTTGAAATGCCTGGTCTATGAGTAGGGGACCTTGAAGACTGAAAGAAGAGCTCTGGGGATGTGTGAGTACTTGGCGACCCAGGGCCTGGCCCATGGTCATAAGAGGGGTACAGGGTGGGGGGGCTTGCACCCTCGGCACGAGCCCTCAGGGCTGTGCATGTACTTACTCGCTCACATATGGCTTCATCTCCCTGTTCCTCCCACTTCCTTCTGCCCCTGGTCATGCAGCCTCCCATTGGACAACCTGCTTTGTAACCAGAGGGAATGGGGCTCCCTGGAGGACATCTGCTCCCTCTGTTTAAGTGTGACTCAGAGGCTGAGGGTGCTGGGGAAGTTAGGAAGATGGGAGAAAGGGGATAGGGAGGGGGAGGGAGGGGGGGAATAAAATGAGTTTCCGTTGGGACCTGCTGGGCTCAAGATGCCTTCTTTGAGAATCCATTCTGAGGTGCCCAGTGGGCAAATGGTGAGGGGGAAAGGAGAGAGATTAGGGCCAGACAAACGGAGCCAAGAATTTTCTGAGTAGATACGATTATCAACAGTCCTTAAGAAACTCCTATCCCCTTGGAGCAGGGGGAGAAGAGGAGAAGGGTGTTGGGACCCATTCACCAGGACACAACCACACCAGATAACGTCTGGGATAAGACAGGATAAGTAACAGTTACCCCAGGAGATGGCCTGACTGATGAGATGGCCCCTGCTTAGGCACAATGGAGAGAGATGGATTCATGGGCTTAAGGGCGGGAGAGTGAGACTGAGTGTGTGCAAAGGGGAGACCTAGGAAATGTCTGATCCACTTGGCCCAGACCCCTCTGCAAAAGGCTTCCAAGGCCCAACTGAGAAGTTGCCAGAGCTGTTTTCAGAAATGTCTTTGACAGCTTTGTGCAGCACAGAGAAGAGAGGAGAGAGCGGAGACAGGGAGATGAATGCAGATGTGGGTGGTAGAGGGCCCCAAGAGGGAGATATGGGGGAGGAGGACCAAGGTATTAGGATGTATGTGAGAAGGGCCTGAAGGGGAATGGGGGTCAGTGAAATGATGGAGGGGGATCTAGAACTGACAAGACTCTGCTTGCACACTGGGGGCAGGGGTGGGGTGTACAAGCTGCAGACCTGGAAGGCCAGAGATGGGGAGAGGGCCAGCTTTCAGGCCCAAGTGAAGGCATCCAAACCTTACCTTTGGACTTTTGTGTCCATGGCACCACCCTGATAGAGGTAAGGGGATTCTTTGTAGAAGACACACCTGTGATTGCCCTGGAGGCCTGTGACATTCTGCCTTCCCTCCCAGCATCCCTTGTACACAGAGAATTCATAGAGTTCTTAGGAAAGACACAGCATCTTCCAGATATGGCCTCCAATCCGCACCTTTGATTCACAGAACTGGCTTCTGGCCCCTCGCTTTGGGGCCTTTTCTGGGAAGGTGCATTCTGCTGGTTCGAGCATTTGCCCAAACAGCTAAGAAAATAAGGGTCTTCCCTTGTTTTGTATGAGGAGAATACAGTGGAGAGAAGAGGCTCCCCAGGGCTGGGGGCTTCCTGACCCTGGGACCCCAGGGTCCAAACCTGGCCACATCTGCAAAGCCTGAATCAGCCTTGGAGGAGTGTAGGGGGAGACATATCCTCATCCTTTCTTTGGAGTCATGAATAGCCCCTTTCAGGAGGCACAGCTCCTTTTCTCCAGCCTGCTCTGGGCTATGGCTTTTTTCCATCCAGTGTTTTACATGAAAGGTGGCCAGAAAGGAGAATGAGTCAAATCTGGGAAAAAGTGATTCTGGCCCACATTTCCAAGTCTTTTCTATCAGAAATATTTTCCACATGTGGAATGGATCTATTTGGCCCCAAATGATGTGGTTGCCTGAGAAACCAAACACGGATGTTCTTCTAACAGGGCCCGGCTTCCCTGATGAGCAGATTCTTCCATCCTAGGGGGCTCCTGAAGAATGTGTGGGCAGGGAAGACCCCTGGAATGTGGAGAAGAGATGTTGGGATTGGCTGGTTATCTGACGTGGGATCTCCCAGTCCTCCTGCATTTGTCTATCCCAAGGGCCCCTAGTTCTGTCATTCCTCAAGGGATCCCCCCTGTCTGATGGGGCCTTGCTTCAGAAATCAGCTGTCTCCACATTTGTATGATCATACCCCTGAAGAGTGACTTCTTTCCCTCGGGGTCATCCTGGAGGCAGCTTTGGTGGTACCTGTGAAGGTATAACTATTGTCAGAGTACAGCGTCATCCCCACTACCCTGAGTCACCAGCCTAGTGGGGACTACTGGGACAGCAGAGACAGCCTCAAAGGAAAGAAAACACTCCAAAGTTATTCTACAATTTAAAATGTCACCCCAGGTCAGAAAACCTGAAAAGTCAATCTTTGGAGAGATGTTGGTGTGTGACAGGCAGACTCTCAAGGAGGAAACATGGGGGTCTTCACAATTCTTGGCCAAGTGGAATGGAACATGTGCTCCAAGGGCCAGTGAGCCAGCACTGATTAGATGTTTGCTCTGTGCAAGGCTGGTCTGTACCAGCTGGTCTGTTCCAGGCTGGTCTATGCCAGCCTCTTTGTGCCAGACTGGTATGTACCACTGTCTCAGGCCTACCTCCCCTCTCCTCATGACCATCCTTCTCTCCACACCTGTTTCAAGTCTCCAAGGGGATCTGACAAGGCTGTGGTCCTGGGGACCCAGGATCAGTCATGATTCCTGGGCATGTGTGTGTGAAGCATTTCTGTGTCTGGGAATGAAGATTGTCCTTAGATTTCCTTTATGCCATTTTGAAAATTCCAATTGTCTCTGCCCCTGACACACACTGATTACTCCCTTATAACATGGAAAATCAGTTAGGCAAAACCAAGGGACACTGGGTTCTCATCTCACAGCGCATGCCCCATTCCATGTCCATGGGTCCCCACCTCTTTTCTGAGAGGAGGGAAGGTAGTCGGTACCAGGTGCTCTGGAGCCAGTGTTTATGAGCATGTCTCACCACAATCCAGTACCTTTCCAGCAGGGTTGTTCCTGTTTTCATGACTTTTGTCCCTATCTATATTGTTCTGCTGGGACTGCTTTCTCTGTATGAATCGATCTGGGGGCGTGTGTGTTTTTCTGATCTCCATATTCAGAATTCCTAACAGGACTATAATATTCCATTATATTCTTGGGGCATTCAGCCATTTTCCAAGTAAAGGGTACCTACTTCATCTGACGTTTCAAGCTGCCACCAAAAGTTCTCTTTCAGATCCAGGCCACACACAGGACCTTTCTTCTGTCTGTGACCTCCTTGGGGTGCATGGCCATGGCAGGGATCACTGGGGCGAGCAGGTCAGGGACCATCATTCCAAGCTGTTTTTCAGGATAACTGGGTTGAGCCCGAACTCTCCCAATAGACTGTCAGCAATCCTCACTTCACAAACCCTCCGGCAGCAACAATTTCCTTTTTTGACCATTAAACAGCGTCTCAGGGCTGTGAGTTTAACTTCTTTGAGGCAGGCCTAGTTTTCCAACAATAACGTTCACATGCACATAGAGTGTATGGTGCCAAAAAAAGGCAAGCACTTTATAATGACCCTTGATCATGCCTCCTTCCCTCCATCTACCTCTCTTCTCTAAAGGCCTACAGATTTCCCAGGGACGCTCAGAAAGAGACATTTGGCCAAAAAGCAAAAATGTTCCCAGTCTCTCCTTCCCATTTCAAAAAGCTCTAACGAGAAATCAACATCCCCTCCTCCTCCCCATGTCCGTGACCTCGTGGGCCTATGCAGGGCTCTTGTCCTAAACCCTTTGATTACGGCATCATTCAAGGCGCCTTTCAGGCACTCGTTTCACATGTTACAACTTGGACACTCTCCACCAAATGCAAGTGATGGGGCAATGACCCTCTTGCTTTCCAGTGTGTTGAACAAATGGTCCTTCTGCCCTTTGCAGAAGCAGCAAGGTCAGTGCAAGCATGGTGGGCTTGAAGCTCTCGTGGGTAGGAAGGACTGGAGGCCCCTTTTTCTCAGAGGGAGGAAGGTTTAGCTCTTCCAGGGTACTGTCCAGGAGTGCATTCTCTCAATTTTAAGAAAGTTTGGGGAGGTTCAAGACGTTGTTTCTGGAGAACATAGCTGCCCTGATTCAGGCTAAATGGCCAAATCAGAAAGACTGTTGTTTGAAAAGGGGGCATGAGAACTTCTAATCCCACTTCTGGGTCATTCCATAGATGAAGTACTTGGCACACGCTGCGCCCTGAATTGCTTCCGGACCAATAAAGTGGTTTGCTCAAGGTCACACAATCAGAGTGAGAAACAAGATTTGAACCCAAGTCACCTCGGAGTCCAGAACTGAACACTGGGGGAGCATGGGGGCAGTGACGTTTGCCATGACTGTTGGAGGAATTACCAGTTGTAATCTGACCAATCAAGCTCTGTCCTTCAGCCTGAGAACATCCATGGGGCAGCAAGATGCTAGAGGACAGACAACCTCATTCCTGATCTGTGCTGGGAGTGTTCTTTGTGAGGAGAATCCTGGATGTGAACACGGAAACTTGAAAAGCAATGAGGGAAAAGTGGGCATCACGTTGCAAAGAAGGCCTTCTCTTTACAAAAGGATTCCACCAAACTGCAGTTTACTTTCAGATGCTAGGTCTGTAGGTTGTCAGTTAATGAGCCCCTACATGTGACCTGGTATGCAAGAGAAAGCTTCTTGCTGAGGACACAGGTGTGTGTGTGCATGTGTGTGTGCACGTGTGTGTGTGTGTGTGTGTGTGCATGTGTATGTGTGCGTATGATGGAAGGGTCTCTGGTGTACTTCATTAAACTGATACTGCTACTTGAAGTGATGGGAGCCCCACAGAATGCTGGGGTATTGAGAGAAAACGTTCCTCCTCGGACTTTGGAAATTCAGAGGTTCAAATCCAGGGCTACATGGCTGTGCACTATGCTACTGCTGATGGAGCCCCTTCCAAGGGGAGGCAGGATTTTGCTGCCCTGATGGGATGGACAGAAATGTTGGCAGCCTGGCAGGCTCTGGAGATGCCCCTCAGAACCTCCTCTGTGTCCTTTCTGTGGATAAACACGCACATGGGTGATTGACTGGCTTATTAATAGAAGAATGGAGGTAGGCATGCCTGGTGCTTTGGATTCTCCCCAAAAAGACCACTGCTGGCCTTGAGAAGCAGAACGGCAATCATTCTTGAATTAGATTAGAGGCAGAGACAAGCCAGGAAAAGGCATCATGGACTGGCCAAGGGTGTGGGAGGCAGGGGTCAGGGCTTTGGAGGAAATAGACCAGCTTCTATCTGTGCCATCCTGGGATTAGCTCATGGACATAGGCAGCACATCTCCATGTTGTCTGCACCCTCACAATGGGGATGGTGAGGTCTGCATGGGGCTGGAATTTCCACGTTGCGGGTCCTGACAGCAACCCTAGGTAGCTGCTGCTGATTCCAGACATCTCACCAGGATGTGAATTTTGGTTAAGTTGTTGGGTCCTTTCAGTCATGTCTGACTCTTCGTGACCCCATTTGGGGTTTTCTCAGCAAAGACACTAGAATGGTTTGTCATTTCCTCCTCTAGCTGATTTTACAGATGAGGAAGCTGAGGCAAGCAGGGTGAAGTGACTTACCCAGGGTCACTCTGCTAGTAAGTATCTGAGGCTGGATTTGAATTCGGGAAGATGAAACTTCCTGACTCCAGGTGTGGCACCCCATGGTCTGTGGCGACTCCTAGTGACTTTGGTCTTGGGGATGATGTGTACATGACTTGCAGGTTCGCCTTTGCAGTCCTATTTTCTGTGATCACCCCTTTATAGTGGTTTCTTACAAACTTACTATTGTGCTGAACAGAAGGGGTGGGGTTAGGGAGATCGGAATCAGACACAATTGTCACACCCATGTGTATGTGGAGCAGCTACTTGCTGTGAGTTCCCAAGCCCAGGCAGGGCAGCTCTGAGCCAGGTCCTCTTGGCCAGCTCCCTTCCCACCATGAGATCTTCTAAGCTGTTCTTCTCAGCTCACCTGGGCCCCATGAGCTCCTTCAGGTGGGCCTGTGGGTCAAAGTTCACTCTGCCTTCTCCTTTGAGGGTCCCTGGTTTTGTCCAATCCTACTGTCTTTGGCCCAGTCCAGAGTTGAGCAATGCTGCTTGGATTTAGATGCCTGCTTGATCCAGCAGCTTTCTCTGCGTCACCAGACAAAGGGTCTTCAGAGCAGAACCTTGAGTCACTTTGCCGGGCACCAGCGGGGCTGGACCAGCTTAGGGAATGGCTGCCTTCATTTCATTGTGTGAGCAGAGACCCAGGCACAAGGGCACATGTCCATACCCACTGGTCCTTCCACCTTCCCTGGATCCCAGGGAGAATCAAAACACTAGGAATTCCCTGGGACGCTATCCAACCCACCCTGGTGTACGGTACCCAGGAGTACAAGGCCAAGCCTTGGAATTCCACCATGCTCCTCAGGCTCCTGGACCTCAGCCCTTTGAGGGTGTGGGAGGGAAGGGAGACTCAGGTGTGGTCCATCCTGGAAGCTGCCTCCCTGTCCTCTGTCTCACCCAGCACTGCAGAGGGAAGCCAGGCAATGGATTTCTGTTCTGCCAGGAGGTGAAGGGAGAGTCAAGAGGCCACTGGCCAGCTGGAGATCTGTAGCTGCTCCAGAGCTCACAGGAGTGTGCCTGTGGACTTGGGCAGCTCCTGGAGTCTGCCCAGAGTGATCCAGAAGGGGGCTGGTAGGGGAGGGTATGCAGAATTATCTGGCCAAGAGGGGCACTGACCAAGGTAGGGCTTGGGCACTGGGCAGCAGGACCTCAGCAGGGGCCAGTTACAGTCTCTCCTGCTCTGCGTTTATTGGGCTGGGGCATTGATGGTGCATGCGGACACTTTCCTCTTTCTGAATTATGTGGTCTCTCCTCATATTTTTTCTGTTGGTCCGTAGTACACTGGATGAGGCTGGGGCTTACATCCTGGATAGGTACTGCCCCAGAAGCATTGCTGCTGGCCACTAAATGGGAACATGCCAATGATTTCCAACCTTAATGACAAGCCTTGCACACAGCAGATCCTAAATCAATATTTTTAAAAAGGAATTTCAGTGCCATGACCCAGAACTGATGGAAGGGGGCATTTCTACCTAGGACCTTCATATTTTCTTTGGAACCCAATCCCCCCAAGACTGGATGTTAGTGTGCAGTTCCCAGAGACATCTCTTGTGGCCAATCCATGCCCAGCTTTGTGGTGGTTGTAGAGAGAACATGGAGCTCTTGGGTGGACGTATCCCCTCAGCCAGGGAATCCTGGGAAACTGTCACGATGTCGCAATAATTGGAGTAATGGGCCTACTGTGGCACTTCCTTCCTCTAGGGTGAGCCAGGCCCTGCTGGTCCTTACGGTCCTCCTGGTCCCCCTGGCATTGGGCAGCAGGGGCTTAAGGTAAGGCTTCCTGCCATATTGGAGCCCTAGTGGGAACTTCAGCCAGGCCCTTGGGCACTGCTCTAAGATTCTGGGCTGGCCTGAGGTGGGCAGGGAAGGCCTGTACCCACCTTCTGGGAGTGTGTTATGACTGGAAGCCCTTCTCAATCTCCCATAGTGGTCTGGGTTGTAATTATCCCCAGAAAGCTAATGGGAATGACATAGGTGTCCATGAGCTGGGCACATGGCCCTCCCAGTCTTCCTGTGAGCTGGGCAGTAAAAGATGGGTATCTGTTTGATGCTGAGCTGGTCACCCATATACCAATATGCCCATTTCAACTCTCGCACCCAGAGCTTGATGCTTTTATTAGACAGGGAGGCCACCCAGGAGGACTGGCCCAGTCCACTTATGCGGAAGGCATGGAGAGACTGGGCCAGGGATGGCTCAGACGAGGCTGAGGTGGGCCCTCTGCTGGGGCTCTAACACTTTTGCTCACCTGGTTGAGCACCTGCTATGTCCTGGCTGCCCTGCATCCCCAGGATATCTTTCTTCAGGATCCCTAGACATGCTTTGGGGATTTTAACAGTCCAGAATGGCAGCAGTGACTCAATGTCCTCCGTTTCTTGTTAGGGAGAAAGAGGGCAGGAGGGCCGGCCTGGGGCTCCAGGACCCATTGGAATTGGTGAACCAGGACAAACCGTAAGTACTGTGAGTTGTACCCGTGACTTAGGGGAATGACTGAAGAAAAAGGATGAACCTCAGCCCTCTTGGGATGCCCCTGGCAGAGTCAAGAGCAGAATGGGACTTGGACAATAAGAGAGGGGCCATGAGGAGGTGGGAGCCAGAGCAGAGGGAACTGTGGGAATATAGAGGGGGTTGAGTTGCTGTGCCACCAGCCAGGAGGGAGCCAACTTGGGACCCTGACCTGAACAGATGCCAGGCTCCTCCTGGCATGTGTCAGAGGATCTGTCAGAGCTTCAGCTGCTGCTTCTCAACATAGATGGGGGCATCTGAGATGGGACCCCACTTCTGACCTAACACCCTCTCCTCCCTGCCCCCAGTGCTGTGTGTGAGATGCATGGCTCAGTTACTCTGGCATTCTTGGTCTACTCTTGTGGAAGGGGCTGATCATCCTGCCCTGGGATGGAGGGTGAGCAGCTGCATCTGTCAGCTCACTGTAATCTGAGAAGGAAATTTAGGACCCCAAACAAGTTACCTGGAAAACAAATGGATGGGGTTGTCCAGAAGGCCCAGATGGGCCCACCAGGGCTCCAACATGGCTTTCACATGGTCCCTTCCCCCTGCAGCTTAGCTGTAGTGGGGGCTGAGGCTGGGGGTTGGTCTCTAGGAGCCATGGGGTGTCTTTCAGCTTTGCAGCTCCCCAGGAGGCCCCATGCCCTTCCTGTCTACCTACCTCTGGCTCACCTGCTCTGGGAAATTCAAGTTAAGTGACTGATTGCTCATCTCTGAAACACATGATAGCAAAAGTCATTCCATTGAGCAGGGAGATGACTTTGAAGGGTCTGAAGATCTTGGAGGCATGATCCAAGGTCCTCCTTGTTACCTGAGCACTCTCCAGTTATTTCAGCCTCCTTGCTGCCTGCCTCTTTGGGGAGACATTCTAAGGTCTTTAGCCCCAGCCTCCACAAAGGCCCTCAGGGCTAGAGCTGGCATTCCAGGAGTCTGGCCACAGAGGCTGGTGAATAGCAGGCTCTTTCTATAGGCAGACCCCAAATGCAGGGGACCCCAAAGAGCACAGCTCCTCTGATGAATACCAGAGGGGTTCTCATCTCTCCTTTTCTCTTGTCCCTTCCTCTCTCCTTCCTCACCCTCTTCTTCTCCTCCTGCCTTTAATCAGGGTCCCCGGGGTCCTGAAGGAGTCCCAGGAGAAAGAGGCGTACCTGGAGAAGGACTTCCAGGCCCCAAGGTAACACCTCAACTGAACATTTGACAGATGTAAGAATTGAAAACAAGGGTCTCCAAAAAATATTTCAGACATGCAATGGGTACCTACCCATCTCACCAATGTCACCTGAGTGGTCAGGACACTTGGCCCCAGCTGGGTGATATCTGTATTCAGGCCAGGCTCTGGGAGGCTTCCTAACCCTAGTTTCTTCTGCCCCAAGTTCGAAATCCTTCTGGAGCATCCCATCATCCTGAAGGTGGTAGTTGTAAAGGGCTTCTCCCTGCTGAGGAGGGGATGGGCTCAATTCTGCTGCAGGGACAGCTCTGACTAACAAGAGGTCTGCATTTGAGGAAAGTCAGGTTGCCTTGGCAAGGAGACCAGAGACGCTGGACTCTGGAGTGGCTATGGGCCAGGGGGTAGCCCTACTGAGAGGACTTAACTTTCTGATATAGTGATAGCCCTAGGGTGGGGGGGGGCACAAAGGAGTGAAGGGTTCAGAAGGCTGGCTAAGAAGGGGTCACTTAGTGGAGACAGCATCCCCTTTCTGCCCCAACAGCCCTTGCCTTTAAGGACTCCCTTCTGCTGAGGGAGATGTGGCTGAAGCTGCCCTGGGGACTTAGGACAACCTTTCTGTGCTGACTCAGCAGCCAGATTATTCAATGCAGTCAGATGCTGCCCTGAGGGACCTTGAGCCTAGGGTGAGGGAGGGGAGGGTTATCTTGTCTCAGCTTTAATCAGATGCCCCTCAGCTGGAGCCCTGTGCTCAGTTCTGGGGGCCACAGTTTGGGGAAGATGTCAGCATGTCTGGAGCGCCTACAAACACCCAAGAGGGAAGGGCATGGCTAGGACAAAGTATCAGGGATGCCAAGTTCTCTGCCTCTAGCAGACATATGTATCAGTATTCAGATATCTCTGAGCCCAAAGCCCTGAGCTGGTCACAGATGGGGCTGTGGACACATAAGACTTCACCGGCAAAAAGAGTGCATATACACATATACATATACACACACACCCATAGACACAGACACACATAGACACAGATACACATATGCATACATAGACATGCATAGACATAAACATAGACATATATACACATATATTCAGACACAGATAGATTACATACAAGTCCTTATGACAGGGCCCAGCCCAGATACCAGAGGAAGAGTTCTTGGCCTGCTTGGTTCCCAGTTGTCATTCTGGGTCAATGACAGAAGTTCCGGCTCAGCCTTCACAAATGGGAGTTGCTCAGGACAGCAGCCATGGATCAGCACTGGGTGGGAAGCACCTGATAGCTTCATCTCAGGGGTCAGCCAGATGCTGGTCATTTACTCAGTATGACACTTAACTGTTCCAAACCCTAGCCTGAATTCACTGATACACTGCCATGTTGTTTCCAGGGTGAAAAAGGTTCTGATGGGCCCATTGGCCCCCAAGGACTCCAAGGTCTGTCAATCAAAGGGGACAAGGTACGTGCCTACTCAGGTAGCCCATTCGAGAAAGCTGCTCTGAACAAATGAGTGAGTGAGTGAGTGAACTGATGGTATCACATTACTAGAAATCCACAAGCCAGCCAAGTCAAGTGAGGAATGGGTTGAATCACCGGGAGGGGAGGTCATAGGTGGGGAATGTTGGTGTCCAGAATGAGTTCCAGGCAAGCCAGAAAAAGTGTCCCTATATACACCCACGTTGGCTCTCACTGGATCTTCATACTCCCAGTAACTTAAACCATCCAGAGTACAGCTTTGAGGCCAGGAGTAAAGTTGGGGAGGAACTTGCCCCTCAGGGCAGCTAGGCCCTAGGGTCCTCACCTAGGTAGCTGGCCAGGACTGTATAAAATCAGACTCTTGGCTGAACAGGTTTGGTGTCTGATTTCCCCCAAGGGCTGATTTGGACCAGGGGCTGGTGCTCCAGGGAGGAGCTGGGGGCAGTCAGACAAATTGTTGGGAGCTGAGGGGAGGGGGGCACAAGAGAACTGTGTAGATCATGGTGAAAAGTAAAGAAGCAAATCAGTCTGAGCTATTTAGAATGTAAACAAGGTGTTCCTCCCCCAACACCTCCAACTCCACCCAAGCCCCTCACCAACATCCAGACTTCAGCAGCACCAGGTGTAGCAGGTGTTCCAAGTCATCAAACGATGACCACTGTCCTCTGTTTAATGGGGAACAGGGGGATGGTGATATAGGAAACAGGATTTCTCTTTTTTGTGTATGCCAATTTGTGTAATTTTGTCCACTGGTCCTTCCTTCCTAGCAGAGCCAACATTATTTTGGTTTAGGGAGATTAATGAAGTACTGAGTCCTGGTCTTAGGGCTCCAACTTCAGGCACCATTCTCTCCCCATATCATGATGTCTCCAGGACAGAAGATGTGGGTTCTAATGCCAGCTCGGGCCTTTCCTGGCTGTGCACACTTGGATAAGTCACTTTATATCTGTCACCTCGGGAGTGGTGTTGGAAGCTGGGAGGGTGTTGAAGCACTTCCCTCTCAGTGTGGTGAGTGTACACTCTAGAAGCGTCTAATGGCACAACCACGGCTGCCTTATTCTGATACACACATTGTCTTCATTTCCCACAGGGGGATTTGGGACCTGTGGGACCTCAAGGGCCAAGGGGTGCACCTGGACTCGGGACTCAAGGGGACCAGGTACATTCCATCTTTCTTTTCCAAGTTCAGTAGAGAACACAAATCTCCTTCCCCCGAAGGGCCCCCTGGTGGCTAGATTCTGGAATTGCACAGCCCTGGATGTCGAAATATTCTCCCTCCCTTTCTCACCCCAACACACAGGCATGGGATGGGATGCAGAAATGTGGGCCATGAATCCCCCTCTCGAACTGTGCCCAGTACATTGTTGCTTCTGTCGTCTGATGCAGCAGGAAATCTCTGTTCCCAGGGCTGCTGCCATCTCCTGCCCTGCAAATGTGCCCTCAGGATCTCTCCTCTGACTTGTGGGAAAATCCCTACATCTCCCAGTTGCTTCAGCCCTAAGGCAATCATTGCCAGTGAGTTCTAGGGGGATGGCTGTATCTAGGCACTGACTGCCTCAGTGCAGTGCACTGAGCAGCCCCCAGAATAAGGCAGTGGAGACGAGTCCAGGAAGACCTAAGCCCATCTGCCAGCTCAGGTGGACAGACTGTGGAAAGGGGCGGACTCCTTAAGTTCCTGTCAGTCAGTGATCTCAGAAGCAGCTCCCATCACTGGGCACCAGTGGCAACACTCATGTCCATGTTCTGTCAGGGCAGAGATATGTTCACATTGATTGGCGAGTGGGAAATTTCCCTTAAATGTGGGAGAGCCAGAAAGGAAAGGAAGAATGAGAGGGGGGGGGAGGCAGGGAGAGGGAGGGAGGGAGGGAAGAAAGGGAGAGAGGGAGAGAGAGCAATATGCTACTTCCACCATGACTTCCAGAAAACCTGAAGACATAGGCTTTGTCTGCACGATGGTGTGCTCAAAGCAGCAGTTTTGTTCGGTATCTGCTGACCCATTGCCAAGGGCCTAGTTGGGGTTATATGAAAGGGCAGAGGCAGTGGGAGTGGTAGAAAAGTAGCCTACAGTCCTGGACCTCATTTTCATCTTTTTACAGAAACTTTTCCAGCCTCTCCCCTTTTCCCTTGGTTTTCTTACCTTGAACTCTCAAGCTCCATGGGGAGAGGGCATAATTGGCCTCCCCTCCCCATCCTGCCCTTCAGGAGACTTATTCTTGGGTCACTAATGATCTGTTATTATAGGACTCATGAAAACTCAAAGCGACCTGACCAGTCATCAAGAAACTTCTAGGCCTTGGATGGGATAAACCAGGTCTGCCTGGACTGCTGCCCAGACTCTCTAGAGCTGGAGCCCATCCAGGATTCCCCACCAACCACACCATCCTCCCTGAGGCAGTCCCTAGTCCTGGACTTCCTTCCTAGGTTTGAGCTGGATCCCCATGTGGCTCTGTGACCAGATGCCAGCACCAAGTTCTCTGAGCTCAAAGGGCCTCTGGGTCCCAGACCTCCCACTCCCATTGTCCCATCCTTGAGTCCGACTGCCGGTGGCCACTGCTGAGCCTCCTATGCTCACTGAGCCCCAGCAGCCCTCCTCCTGCTCAGCACAGACTGGAGCTGACTCCTACCTGGGATGCTATTCCCTTGTGTGGCAGCCAATGGACGGGCCACTTGTCAGACTGCTTCCTGAGGAGTTTTTCCTGCTCAGAGGCTTATTTTTATGTCCTTCTTTGTTCTTTTTAGACATTGCTCTTTTTTTTGTAGAAATGACCCCACCATGTGACCCTTGCCCTTTGCCCAGGTTTCTAGACCCAGTAGAAAGGATGCCCCCTGAAGGCAGGCACTATTCTCTTTTTGTCTTTTATTGCTACTGTATGACAAGCATCCCTTTGTGCTCCCCTGTTTGACTCTCAATGGCACTCCCTGCAGCCTCCATCCCAAAGCACTCCTCTTTCATCAGTCTCCTCATGACTTCCTCTCCCTCCCTGTCAGCAGGCAGCCTCATCTCATAGGTCACTGAAGAAACTGAGGCCATCCCTCCTGAGCCCCTCCTTCTCCTCAGTCACCTTGGCCCCAGCCCGACTTTCTCTCCCTTCATTCTAGTCTCTGAGACTGAGACTCATCCTTGCCCATGCCAACCCTGCTGAATGCCACCCCCTCCAGAAGCTCGTCCCTGAACCACAGCCCTTCCCTCTCCAGCTTTCACCCTCCTCTTCCCACTGGCCCCTTCTCAGCTGCTTCCAAACATATCCACATCTCCTCTATACTGAACAATCTCGCCTGAATCCTGCCATCCTTTCACCACCTCTCTTCCCTTTCCTTAGAAGAAAACTTCTAAGTTTTCTGCATAGTCTTACCTCCATTCACCACTTCCTCTGTCTCACCTCTTTCCCACTTCTCACACCCCTGGAGTCTGGCTCCTGCCCCCACCGAGCCTGCCCTCTCCAAGACTGCTGAGGGACTCGTTGCTGCTGAATCCACTGGCCTTTTCTCAGTCTTCACTTATGTGGACGTCTCTGTGGCACTTCTTCCTGTTGACCACCCTTTATTTCTGCATGCTCTTTCCTCTGGGATTTCATGACCCTGCTCTCCCTTGGTTTTGCTCCTGCCTTTTGAACTCAGTCTGCTTTGCAGGACAATCCTTCATATCAAGCACCCTAACTCGGGGTGCCCCCAAGGCCATAGACACTTTGCTCCCTGGACCCTCGAGGTACAAAGACATTCTCTGCCTCCATTTCTCTCATCTTCTCCCTCTTTCTCCATCCCTCCCTCCCTCCCTTATCTCTGTCTCTGTGTCTCTGTTCATCTCTCCATAAGCTCCCATAGGTTTGGTTAGGAACTCTTGAGCTGTAGCTCTGCATCTCCAGGTTCTGCTGGACAGCTCCATCTCCAAATCCCTCCCCCAGGCACCTAAACTCCCTAACCTCAGCCCTCCTCCCAGGCTGCCTGTTTCTCGGAGGATACCATTACAGTTAACACCTTTGCAACTGAGGAATCTTTCCTGCCTCTTCACTTTCCTATAGCTGAGCCCTTAGCCTTAGCCCTTATCATGTTAGTGCCCCCCACAATGTGTCCCCTTCTTACCACTCCTATAGGGTTTTGTTTCTGCATCCCCCACCATGTAGCACAGAACCTGTCACCCAGTAGATGTTCAATAAACACTTGTTGAATTGGTTTGAGTAGCCTGCACATGGCCAGCCCCACTTGGCATCTTTTGGTCTCTGCCTCGGGTACTTTTGTTCCCTTTTGGATTCTGTACAGAAAATCTTTCAGACTGAAAAGATATAGGAGCCCCCAACCTCCAGTTGTCCTTCTAGATATGGCTGGCCTCACATCCTGTTTACGGTGGAATAAAGCTCACAGTTGCTTCACTGTCCAAGGCCCCTCAGGAGGAGGATGGAGTCAAGTTTGTGAGATCATTTGTTCACTCTGGAGCCTGCACTCATCCCACAGGAGGGAAAACTGGCCTATTCATTTCTTCTTAATATAAAGACTTTTCTTTTTCTTTGAAAGGGAATCCAAGGTCCAAGTGGCCCACCTGGCCCCCAAGGACCCCCAGGCCAGGGCTCTCCTGGTCCCAAGGTAAGGTCCAAAACAAGAGAAGATTTTAGTTGAAGTCATTAACATGGGTCAGCTGTCAATGCCCATGAGCACTCAAATGGGAAGACAGGAAATAACCATTTAAAACCAGCAGCTTCCCACAACCAGGCACACAACTCTTATGGCATCTACCCAAAAACTGGCCTTTGTGATCAATGTTCTTTGGGCCACAGAAGCTTTGCCTTTATTGGATCCTTGAAGATTCCTTGTCTTCTGCTCTGGGATCCTCCTGACTGAGACATCTGATAGCTCAGGCTGAGATCAATAACATTGACATAGAGCCGGTCAGAGGGGTGTGGAGTGAGCCCCCTCCAGTGTTGGTTGCCACGACTACAGGCAAAGAAACACAAGGGCTTTTCATCTTCTGTGTGCTGGGGAATTGCAACTGTCCTTTTGTTAACAACATGTGAGTGCCTTCACTGGGGCCCCTTCCCTTTCCTCAGAAGATCAGGGACAGGAATGTTGTCTCAGGTGTATGACAGGCATGAAGACAACCCACAAAGATGTTTCTCAGAGCAGTCGTCTGGAGCTCCCAGGGATGCTTGATTTCTCACCCCCAGTGCTCAATATATATCTGTGCTTTCTTTTCCAGGGAGAAGTGGGTCAGCCTGGACCCACTGGGCTTCGGGGACCGGTAGGAACTGGAGTCCCAGGTCCAAAGGTAAGTATGTAGTGGACTTCTCTGCTTTCAGAGTGGTTACTGGAGTACTTGGTGGGGTTGGCATGGGGTCAATTCATGGCTCCAGGTGCAACAGCCCTTCCTAGCATCATATTTATTTATGGTGCCAGTGGAGTCCACTCCTATTTGCCTATGTGTTCAAAGCAAATCTGATCTGACATGGTGATATGATCTGTCCCCCAGCTCAGCTCTGGTCATATTTCTGGGAAGAAGCAGACTTTGTGCCTTGGGCTTTTCCCCAGGATTTCAGTATCCAAGGCCTATCCTTGAATTTTAGTGTCCAAGGGACTCTGCCAGGACTTTGGGGTCAGTACCTAACCTCATATCCAAGTCTGAAGGGCCTATCCTTTGGAGTCAGAGGGGCTATCCCAATACTTGTGCTAAGGCATTTCCTCCAGGATTTGAATATCCAAGGATCTATCCCAGAGCTTCAGTATCAGAGGTCCCCACTGCTCCTTGATGGCCTTACTGTAAACTTCTCTCCTTTCATCTGGAATGTGTCCAAAGGTATACTAGGCCCTGGAGATGGCCTTATTTGTCACCAAAAGTCTGGTACTGACTGGCTTAAGCACTATAAGATTTATGCAGATTTAGGTCAAAGTACAGTAGGAGAAAATAACTATTTTCAAAGGATTGAGATGGAAAGGACCTTAGAGACCATCCAATCCAGTATCCCCATTTTGCAGAGGAGGAAATTGAGGCCTGGAGTAGGGAAAGGAACTTTCCCAAGGTCACACAGCTAGTAGACAACTGTGGAGATCTGAGTCCAGGTCTTCTGCCTCTCAATCCTCCATTAAACTAACTTGCTCCATTCTAATGGCAGACAGGCAGGAGATGGGCACATGATGGGCAGAGATAGCCAGGCACACAGAGTTGATCTCATGGCAGGATGCTGATCTGGATTTACCTTTGTAGAAGGGATGGTGATGAGCCTAGGCCAAAAGGAATACAGGATCTGATTAAAAACTGAGAGTGGGCTTAGCTGGACTTCTCTGACCTTCCCAACCCATGAGGGAGGCAGGGCAAAGATTCTGGAGCCCATCTTCTAGGTATAGACGCAGCTCAGAGAAGGTGAGCCCTATGCCCATGGTCCCACAGCTAAAGAGTGTCACAGCCAGACCATGAATCCATTAAATCAAACCCAGAATCTAAAGGGTCACCCATCTTCACTCCCCTAGATACAGGGCACTGAACCAAAAGGGAGCCAAAGGGGAACGTCCCTCATGCCCCTGGAATTGGGGATTGAGTCCTAGGCCTTACCATACCAGCACACATTTCTATAGCACTTTCAGATTTGGAAAGCACTTTCCATGGAAGTGCATTCAGTCCTCCCAACAGTCCTAGGAAGGAGATGCTATCGCTCCACTTTATAGATGAGGAAACTGAGCCTGAGAGGACTAAGGGACTTTCCCAGGCCCAGGTTCACAGAGCTAAGAAGTGTCTAGGGCAGGATTTAAATACAGGTTTTCTTGATTCCACCCCTCCTCCAGTCTTCTGCCTACTGTCCCACCCAGCTTCTTCATTCCATTACCTATTAATGAGGAAGACATTTAGAACCAGAAAGGACATAGTCATCACCCCATACATCCATTTCCCCACTCCTGCCCACTTTACAGATGAGGATAAAGGGGATCAAGAGACTTCCCAAAGGTCACAAAATCTAGAACCAAGAAATTGGCAGGGATCCCAGAGGTCTTCTTGTCCACCTCATGCCTAAAGTTTCCTTCTCACATGTTCCAAGAGGGCAGCCAGCACTTGATTGAAGACCTGGTGGGGGGGCTGGTTTTGAGGGAGGAGAGAGGAGCAGGTGCTGGGTGCCCTGGATCCCAGGTTGAGTGGGTCTCCTCTGGCATTGGGGATCTAAAGGTGTAACTCTTTTCTTGTCCACTAGGGAGAGCCAGGGTCTGTGGGGCTTCCAGGGCAGCCAGGATCCCCAGGAGAAGATGGAGCTGGGGGCAGGAAGGTAACACTCTCTTCTTAGTTTGTGGGAAGTAGCTCCGGAGCCCCAGACTCCAGCAGGGGCTCTCAATCAGCCAGCCAAAGGCCCAAAGAGAGGGCCCTTCTGGCTCTGGAACCATGGTAGCCCCATGAGCTGAGCCCAGCTGCGAGCACCAGCAGGATCTATGTGAGAGGTGGGGGTATACCCCCAACTTTCCAAAGAGTCAACACTGCAGTGTAAGACACATGAGGGAGCCAAGGCCTGAGAGCCTCTACCAGAGGATGCACATGCCTCTGACCATGACATAGGGGCTCACTCCAGGAGGGCCATAACTTTTGTGCTGTCTGGCAGGGGTCCCTGGCTGTGTGATCGGTGGGGGAAGTAACCCCAGGAGTTCAGAAATCTATGGTTGATGGGGACCTCACAGGCCTTTAGTTCAACTCATTGGCAGATGATGAGGCTGAACCCCAAAGAAGTTAAATGTCTTGGCCAACGTCACATTTGTAAGTGGCAAAGCTGGGACATGAACTGAGGTCCTTTGACTCCAAGTAGCATGAGGGAAGGAGAAGGTAGAGGAGGAGGAAGGAAGGAAAGAAAGAAAGAGAGAGAGAGGGAGAGAAAGAAAGAAAGGAAGGAAGGAAGGAAGGAAGGACGGAAGGAAGGAAGAAAGAAAGAAAGAAAGAAAGAAAGAAAGAAAGAAAGAAAGAAAGAAAGAAAGAAAGAAAGAAAGAAAGAAAGAATAAGAAGGAGAGATGTAGTGGAATGAGGAGGGGTAACAGGCAGAAGGAAGAACTGTCCAGGACCCAGTCCCTCCCTGTGGAGAAGGGTAAAGGAAGCCATCACTGGGCAAGCTCAAGATTTCCTAGACCATTTCCCAATGTCCTCATTTCCTCGGTCTCAGTACAGCTTCCTCTACTGGGATCTCCTGACCCTGCCTGGTCCTTGGCCACTGGTTACTTTGCTTTGGCCAGACTTGGGAACTTTCCCCAGTTCTACTCAGTCCTGGGGTGAAGGCTTGGCCCAGGCTGCCCATCAGTAGGGCTTGTGATAGTGCCCCACTCAGCAGTCGGCCACTAACACCAATGTCTCTACCTCTAGGGGGAAGCTGGATTTCCAGGGGCGAGAGGCCCGGAAGGAGCCCCTGGCAAAGGACTGCCTGGCCCAAAGGTACTGTGTGCTGGCGTTTGGCCACCCCAGCCACGCATGCTACTCAGGGTTAATTTGAGGGTCCTCTTGTTGACCACAGGGAGTGATGAAGGAGGAGTCAGAAAGAGCCCCAATTACCTCCTCTGTGTCCCTTCCTTTCACTAGTGCAGATTGCCCCCACCAGGGCCTGCTTTTCCTGGCATTTGTGTCCTCTCAGGAATGCTCCCAATGTGCTGGGGTTCTGCCTCTCGACATCGCTGGATGAACTTTCCTGCTGACATCTTGCCCACTTATAGCTTTTACCCTGCTTCATGTGTGGATCTTCATAGATAACAAACCACACCTTCCCATGCCCACTGGCCATCACCCTTCAGCTGGTCTGAGGCTCACTTGCCCCCAAGTCCTGCAGGGGCTGCCCAGCACTGAATATTGCTCGACAGTAGTAGTGTAAAGAATGGGCCTTGGGCTCAGGAAATAACCAGGGATTGTTAAAAGTACTGCCTGAGTCCCAGAGCAATCCAGGACCCCTCCTGATCTTGCTCAGGTCTGGGTCCCCATTCACTGCTGTGTCAGCAGCTCCTGTCTGAGATATCCGCATATCTCCAATAACCCAGGGTGGAGGATCTCTGCAGATCTCAGTTGTGCCTGTACCATCTATCCATCTATGTATCTTTATCAGTTATCTATATATCATATCATCCACCCAGGTATCTGTCTGTCCATCCATCCATCTAGCTATCCATTTTTCTCTCTCTATTTTCTCTCTCTGTTGTCTATGTATCTATCATCTATCTGTCTGTCTGTCTATCCATCTACCATCTCTCTCTTTATCTCTCTTTACCTTTCTCTGTTCTCTTTCTATCTTTCTCTTGTAAGGGGTAAAAAGACTGGAAAGGTAGCAGGTAGGGGGGTAAAGAAAGGCTTTGAATGCCAGAGGATGGTGTATGTGAATCCTGGAGATGAGGGCTCTGTAATTGATCAATTAGAGAGGTCACATGGTCATTGCTCTTCAGCCGTCTCAGTCCTGTCTGACTCTGTGATCCCTTTTGGGGTTTTCTTGGCAAAGATACTGGAGTGTTTGCCGTTTCTTTCTTCAGCTCACTTTACAGATGAGAAACTGTAACTTGCACAGGGTCACACAGCTAGGAAGTGTCTGGAGCTGGATTTGAACTCAGGTCTGCTTGACTCGAGGTGCAGGGCTCTGTATACTGCGGCACCTCGCTGCCCTTCGACAACTGAGTGGAGGGGGAGAGACTTGGAGCAGAGGCCCCTTCTCTGTGGGTGTCCTTAGTCATCAGGCATTTACAGGTTTCATTCTTGTGTTTTCAGGGTGACGAGGGGAAGAAGGGGAGCAAGGGCAATGCTGGGCAGAAAGGCATGGCAGGTGCCCAGGGTCCGAAGGTGTGTATCTGGCATGTCCCCTCCCAATCCCCTGCCAGGGAGATGGCAGCAGCATGGCTTGCCCTACTGGATAGAAAAAAAACTGAGGCTAGACCTCCAAGCAGCTCACCTCCAGCCACACAGCACCCTGAGGGCCCAGCCCGGGGTGGCAGCTCCTGAGTCTCCAACCCGGCTGAGGGCAGTGGACTTGGTCAGGGCACAGGGGGAGATGGAGTCTGCAGTCAGTCACTAGCCCCTTCGTGAAGTGCTTACTGCTCTCCACTGGTCACTGAAGGACACAAAGGCCGCTAAGAAGCTGGCCATCCTGCACTCAGGGACCTTTCATTTCATGGGGCAAACTATAGTCTGGGCTGGGGGATCCTGAGCTGGGTCTGGGGGAGGGGTGGATACCAAGAGGCAGAGGTGGGGGTGGTGGCAAGGGGAGCACCTCAGGTGTCCCTGGCGGTCAGTTGGCTACTTTAGCCTGAGGCAGCGCAGACTGAGTCTTATGTCTTCCTTTGTCCCTAGCACAGTGAATCGGGAGGGCTAGTCTCAATGACCTCCAAAGTCCTTTCTAGATCTAGACCAAAGGTGGGGCTTTCTAGGTCCTCAAGGGAGGCCCTCTAACTGAACCCAAACCTCACAGAACAAATTCCCTCTAGGTCCTCAAGCATAGCCCACTGACTGAGTCCAAACCTCACAGAACAAATCCCCTTCATTAAAGAGTTTGTTCTGTAAAAGTTGGGCTAGGTCAAAAGGCTGCACCCAAGGACCTAGATGGCCACAGGTGGCCTGGAGGTCATAAGTTCCCCACCCCTGTTCAGACCCTCAGGTATTCGCTGCCTTGGTGAACCTTTCAGACCTGGATTAAGGAGGGTCTTTTGGTTTTTTCACTCGCAGGGTGAGCCTGGCACCATGGGACCTTTTGGCATGCCTGGGGCATCAATCCAAGGACCTCCTGGGCCAAAGGTATAGATGTTCTCTTGGCTGTCTGAGGTGAAGGAAAGTCTGAGTCATTGGGGAGGCAGAGGCTGGGTAAGGGCTGCCCCCAGCCACAGGCTCCAGCCTGCCTGAGGAGACCCAGAGATGAGCCAGAGCACACCTGCATCAAAGTCTCCCCCTGGGATGACAGTCGTGGAATTGGGCATTCACTGTGGTCATTTTAGACTGTGAAAATGGGAGATTTTTTTCTCCCTACTGCCTGGGGCAGGGGATGATGCTCCAAGATTGTCTGCTGGCTCTTTATGAGCCCACAGAAGATGGATGTGGGAGGGAGGGGCCCCAGTCCTCTGGCAGCTTGTCAGGCCTGGGAGGGAAGCTCCATCTGTCCAGGGAGAAACAGGCCAAGAAAGGGCTTGTGTTTGCTTTGGTCACTTCACCCATTAGGGCCCTGATCCCTGGCTCAGACCTTGCTCCGCAGACCCTTTTGGTCTTTCCTAAGGCCATCAATAGATGCCCCTTGCTTTCTGCCTGGCCTTCCTAGGCTGTAGTCAGGCCTGCCTGGTCTCATGGCCTCAGGGGATGTGACCCTGCCCATCTTCTCTGGTGACCAGACACCCCAGTGGTGTATAACGGGATGCGTTTGTGTGTGCAGGGAGACAGAGGAGAGATTGGGAGGCCAGGCTTCAAAGGAGAACCCGGACTTTTCATCCGAGGCCCCAAGGTACCATTCAGCCCCATTCCCTCCTCCTCCTTCTGACTCACTGTTCTATGCAGAAGGGTTCATTTGTCTAGACAGCCAGACGAAAGGAAAATTCATCCTCACCCCCATGCTGTGCTGGAGAGAGAGGAGTTAGGAAGGGCTGAGTTCAAATGCTTCCCCAGATGCTTGCTCTGTGACCCTGGCTAAGTCTCTTACCCTCTGCCTCATCAGCACAACATGTGCCCCCAGAGCTGTGAGAATTAGAGGGGACAACCATTGTGGAGTTGTATAGCAATGCTCTCACTGCTTCCACTGGCACTGCTGTGGGGGCTGCTCCCAGGGCTGACAGAGAGAGTAGAATTTCCAGTCCTTGGTGCCTTTGGTGGAACTTGATCATGATAATTAGCTTTCCCAGAGCACTTCAAGGTTATCTAAGTGGTCTTCCACAGCCCTGTGAGGTTGTTCTCAGCAAAGATATTGGAAGGATTGAGCCTCCAGCTCATTTTACAGAAGAGGAAACTGAGGTACACAAGGTGAAGTGACTTGCCCAGGGTCACCTAGCTAGGAAGTGTCTGAGGTTGGATTTGAACTCAGGAGGCCTGGAGCTCTGTGCCCCATGGTACCCCCCGCTGCCCCCTCTGATGAGGTAGGCACTATTAGTAGTCTCATTTTATAGATGGAGATGCTGAAGCTGAGAGAGGGGGAGTGAGGTGGACAAGGTTGCATAAGGAGAATATGAAATGGTCAAAGGCTTCCTTTTGCCTTCCCTTTCCCCCAGCTCCCATTCTAGCAACCTCCCTCTCCTCTGCCTTTCCTAATGCATAATGCAAAGGGGACAGCTGGCCAGACATCAGAGGAGGGCTCCCTGGCCCACTCTGTGCCTGGCTCCCAACCAGAGTCTCGGGGTAAGTCTTGCCACAGCACTGCCCCAATTCCCTTTACTGGAGACTTTTCTGCCCCAGTATCCCACCTGTCATCACACTTTTGTATCAGCACAGCTGGCAGAGTCAGACTGTGCCCAGGTAGGAGCTCCACAGAGAATGGCCAATTCTAGAAGGGGCCTAATACCCGGCCACCTGTGGCTCAGCACCTCAGAGCTTTTTCTCACCCTTTCCTCTCCCTTGAAAGTCCCCAGATTTTAGAATTTCCAAGATAAGCTTCAGCGGCTCAGAATTTCTCATCTCTTCATTCCAGACTATGATAAAAGTCCGGGGGGCTGGTGGCCCGCTCCCTTTGCTCTCCTTCACTCTTGGGGCAGCATATTTGTCCTGGTTCCTGCCTCACAGACTCCAAAGGAGCCCATCTGTGACCTGGCATCACCTCCAACAGGCCCATTGGTTGAGTCTTGAGAGCGTTTCCTTGAACATTGTCCTTGGGGGTGGGATGTGACAAGACTCTCTGAGATCAGGATTGTCCTAAAGTCACAGTGATGAGGCTGTCCCTGATTGGGTGTCTTTTTTTGGGTTCTCCCCAGGGTGCCCAAGGTCCTCAAGGCCCTGAGGGGGCTCCTGGCCCCAAAGGCGATGGCTATCCTGGAGTGGCTGTAAGTTGGCATGCTCCTTTTCCTTTCATTCTGAGAGGTGAGGGGGGACCTCTAGCTAAAAATGAAGTGGGTTCTTGATGACTCAAGATCTACAGGGCCTTATGCCTAGTAAAGCGGGCACAGGGCAGAAGCAAGGGAGTGGGGTGTGGTAATGCATCTTTCTGAATGGACTAGGCCCAAAGGAATCTAAATCCTTGGATGGCTCCTTAAGGGAACCCTGCCTCTGTCCTAGACCCCCCTGGGGGGAGCATCTGCCCCCCCTGCCACTCATGCCATGAGATTCTTGCCCATGTCTCTCTGTAAATCCTCCAAATTAAATCTATCCCACATGCTAGGGTTCGCCCTTTATTGCTTGTAGACAACTTTCTAAAAAAAATTAAAATGGAGATGATAAAAAATATTTTCCTAAGAAGAAAGGGAAAATATTGTCAACCTATTAATCCCATTTGAGGTGAAATCATAGTATCCAAGGAGAAGACATGGCCCAGTAATTGTGGATGGAAATCTTCCAGGCCAACTCTTTGAGGGCATGTCAGTGAATCCACAAGGACCCCTGCTGCTCTCCCTCCAGAATCACCAGGACACACCTTGTATCACCTGGATCATCATTTCTCATGCTTGGGATTCGATAGACAGAGGCTGCAACAGACCAGTCCTTGGAATTTTGAGAAATTTCAAGACTTCTGGGACCCCTGACCCTTCCTTTGGGGTCTCGAGGAGTGCTCTATGCCCTCCACCCTGCTCTGAGGACAGTTTGACCCTGCCTCCATATCCCCAATCCTTAGTACAGGGCCTGGCATATGGCAGGTGCATTGAGATGAGGCAGGAATGGGCTGTGGGGGGGATCCCCTTACTGAGGCTGCCCACACAAGTGCCAGCAGGAGAGCCTGCCTCTGGCTTCGTGCAGTGCAGATTAGGAGGGCACATCACTCTTTTTGTTGTTGTTTCACATCAGGGGCCACGAGGACTCCCAGGACCCCCCGGCCCCGTGGGCTTAAGGGGTATAGGAGACGTTGGAGCAAAGGTAAGGGAGGGAGCAGACCAGCCACGCCAGGGATCCTGACAGGTCTCTTGCTTCATGGCTGGCAGGAGTAGGATGACATTCCCAGGGCTTCCATATGTCTGCGCTCTGGGGTCCTGTTCCTAATCGCCCCTCAGGGGCTCTGCACCATGGGCTGGGTCTCAGGTCCTAGAATGTCAGGTGGTTCAGGTGCCCATGTGGCACGTGGTCTCTGCCTCTACTGAGCCTTGCCCTTGTACGGGACTGTCCCACTGCCTTCTCCCCAAGGCCAGTCTCTCTGTTTCCCTTTACTTGACAGCCATTGTGAAGAATGGCCACTTGTTCTCCCACAGACTCTTGGCGGTGCAGCTCCCAAGTTTGCCCTGCAGCAATTTCAGATCCCAGTTGTGACACATTCAGTTCCTCCCTGCCTTCATTTTCTTCTCTCAGCTGCCACGGAGCACAGCTTGTCCCCATGAATGTTCTGATGGAGGAAGCCATTAACTGGGTGGCTGAGCAGCCGCTGGTGCACTCCTGGTTAATCTGTGACCCAGACATCTTTTGGCAAGGAGACTTCTTTTCCTCTGGGGCATCCTCCTCATAGGGGCACCTAATCCAGGTACATCATTAGTCTTACTTGCCCACCAGGGTCCAAAACTTTCTACCGCTGTTCACTGCTTTGGTGGCATTAAAATACACTATCACACCCTCAAAAACCCCAGGATGAAGCTCTTTCAGAGCACAGGACAACTGGATAGCACCCCTAGGTATTTAAACTGCCTTGATTATCTGTCATCCACGTCTGGACCTGAAAAGGACCTGTGGCATCATCTATTCAATTCCCTCAACTTTGCAGATGGAGAAACTGAGCCTGAAAGATGAGTCACTTACTCAAGCTTTCATTCTAGCAAAGAACTTTTAAAATATTTTTTATTGATTCCTCTTTTTAAATATCAATCATTCCCAGTATGCCTTTTCCCAGTGAATGAGCCCTCTCATAAGAAAGACAACCCATTTTAGCAGAACCAATGGATACAACATCTATGGGAGAAGGAAGCCTTCACCCCAGATTCTTCAGGACAGTCCTGGCTTCAAGAAAAGAATACACTTTTAACCAGGCTTGGAAAAAGGAATCTCTTTTTTAACCCAGATGCCTCTGTTTGAGATTTCAAAAGATATGGCCAGAGTTACTCAAGAGAAACCCAGATACTGACACAGGAACAGACACCGAAACAGATATAGGCCCAGTCCAGGGAACAGGCAATGAGAGTGAACCCTACATCCGATGCTGTGGCTGCACACTGCCTTTCCACTACATCTGCTAGGTTTAGGTCCATCAAACCTCTGGTTGGGGTCTTCCTTTCCAGTTACCATTTTACACTTCAAAAAATTAAAATTTCAGCTAAAATTATAAATTCCAAAGGAAAGAGAATGAAGAGAAAACTCAGATGGCTCAAACATTTGACCAGTGTAGAGATGTGTGGTTTATTTGTTTAGCAGCATAGCCCATAGTCATCCACTAGAATGCAGGCCAGTGGGACCTGACTCTGAGCACCACTATTCTGAACATGCTTCAGCTTGTGAACGGACTCCTCTGTTTTCAGAGCTGTCTATAATAGCTCACATATGTGCACAAACTAACAGGAGTGGGAAAACAGAGACCTGATTCACACAAGAAACATGGCAGGAATTCTATGTGGATTCCAACAGTAAATAGCAAGAGGGATGTCCATTCCTCCGTTTGAAGTGATGCTGCCCATCTGTGCATCTGGCAGAGAGAGGTGATGTTTCTGGCCTGGGGGCATCAAATGCAGTAGATAGGAGCTCCATCTACTGGGGCAGGGTGCAACCCATTCAAAGGACCCAAAGGGGGTCTGCTCAGTAGGATGAGACCTCTCTCATCTTTGGATATTGGCTGTGCTTGGACCTTACTACTGATTCGTCAATTCAAGCCAGAAAACCACTTACAAGATACCATTGGAAATATGAAGATGAAAATGAACCAGTTCCTGCCTTCAAGGATCTACATTCTCTTGGTGAAGCTGGCTCAGGGCCATGGTGATGCCACTGTGACCCCAAGAGGGCATCCAGGATTTAGCCTCCAGCTCCAGGACAGGGCTGTGATGCTCACATCCTTGCCCCAGGGTGGAGCTCTAGGTTCAGGCTTGACTTAGAACTAGGGTAGACCAGCAGTAGAGAAATGGTATCTCCATAGCAGTCCCAAGACTCAGTTCCTGGGTGTAGACTAGGGGTGAGCAGGTAGCTCAGACACTCTAGACCTACAGATCCTTCCAGTTCTCAGACAGAAGCTGAGGTGGCTGGAGCTGAACCTGGGGCAACTCTGCACAGTTGTTGCTGTTGTTGTCCTGGGGCCCGAAAAGTCCAGGAGAGCAGAATCAGACTGCTCTTGGTCAGACTGCCAAGGGAGTGTTGAAAGTTTGCAGCCACCTTGCCCATGCCAGCCCTCAGAAGCCCGGAAGAGCACAGGAGATGATTCCTGAAAGACGAGCCAGGGCTGTAGAAGTAGAGTGTGCAGAGCCTGGCCCTGGCACAAAGTCCCCATCTGACAAATGAAGTTGTTATTATGGTGTCAGAGATGCCCAAGGCACAAACCTGAAGAAGACGATACCTCTAAGATGCTGATGAGCAAAGCCTCAAAGAAGAACAGATGAATTTAGATTTCTCAAAGAAAGGCAGCAGATTTTTTTAAGAGTCTAAATAAATAGTGTTACCAATGAAATGAGAACAGTGTAGGAAAGAATAGGAAAAAAAACAAGAGCTTTGGAGAGAAGACTTGGTGCGAGAATTGACAGCTTGGCAGACACTCCAAACCTGATCAATGGACCACCTGGAGAAAGGCTCCATCGCACCTCAGGAAATAGGAAAATTGAATCAAGATAACAGTAGTAAGAATGACTTTTATGCAGTGCCCGGCACTGTGCCAGGTTCTTTACAATTACTATCTTCATTTTACTGCTGAGGAAACTGAGACAAACACAAGTGAGGGCCTTACTCAGGGACACAAAGCTAGTGAGTGTCTGAGGCCAGGTTTGAACTCAGGTCTTCCTGAATCCAGGGCTGGCACTCTCTTCAAGGCGACACCACCAGCCCCCATGGAAGTCAAAAGACTGAAAAAATGAAAGGGGGCTTCTTATAAAAGACAACTGACCTGGAAAACAGTTTGAGAAGAAGTGACTGTTGACAGCAGGTGTCTGCCAACATGGGACCTCCCACCTCCTGTCCCCTTCCTAGCTTCCCGGAGACTCCAATCCTGATGCTTTCCCCCGGGATGGTCTCGGGGCTACCTTGCCGGCAGCAAGTTGGTATGGTCTTTTGCTTGCTGCCTCCTCCACTAGACTGGAAGCCTCCTGAGAGCAGGCACCACTCTTGCCTTTCTTTGAGCTCTTGCACTTAGTGTAATGCCTGACACCCAGGAGGAACCTGATCAATGCATGGTATCTTGGCTTGACTAGCAGAGTGCCAGGTTTGTCCCATACTACAGGAGAGAGTCCTGGCTTTGGAGTCCAAGGCCATGGGTTCCAATCTTGTATTTGCTGCTGACTATCTGTGTAATCTTGGACACCTCTATCCACCAGTCTGGGTTTCAGCCTCCTCATCTGTGAAGTGAGTCAGTTCCCTCCTAGCTCTCCATTTGTGATTCCTGGTCAGCCGATGCCCAGCCTCACTTGTCTGGTGTGCTCAGGACAAGATTTGAGTCCTATGATGTCGTGGTTGCTCTGGTCCATGTTTCCATTGGGCGATAGTGGCTCCACAACCTTGTCATGCCAGAGCGCTTTCTGAACAAGCCCGAGAGTCTGTCAAACATGATGGGGCTGGTCAAGGGAGGAGGCAATTAGAGAAGGTAAGAGCCCAAGAAAAATGTCCATCTGATGCTCCAACTCAGCCTCATTTCAGGCTAGGATTAGAGGGGAGGCTGTATAAGGGAGCAGCCTGCCTCCACTTACCCCTCCTTCCTACTGCCTCTTGCCCATGGTCCAGCCTGTAACACTCTCCTGAGAAAGCAGAGAAGGAGGCTTCTCTCGGAGCCTGATGTCTTCCGTTGCCCCTCCTCCTCTGGCCACCCCTCATCCTAGGGAGGCTGTCCACCTAGTGCTGCAGAGCAGTCCTTGGGGGAGGCTGAGGAAGGGGATTCAGAGAGTACACCTACAATAGGATCTAAAAAGTGCTTTCTTGCCCCAAATATAGCATGAACCTATAACAACAGCAACCACAACAGACTTGTTTAACTTGGTCCAGCTCAGGCCCTGCTTTGTTTGGATGGTGTCAAAGTGACAAGGAAGTTGTGTAACCATATTGGGGGTGGCTGCTTGGATTGGTCATGGAGACGGAGATGTGTAATGGGCAAACAACTCAAGCCTAGGGTTTGGGTCACTGGCCTGGGGTGGGCCTCAAAGCCTGAGGGCTTAAAAATGTCTTTTGGCCTGAAGTAAGTGCTCTGATATAAACTTGGTGACTTTGTCAAGAGATACCCAAACATCTCTCTATACTGGGTGTCTTTTCAGGGAGAACCTGGTGTGAGAGGCCCTCCTGGACCCGCTGGACCTCGGGGTGTAGGAAGTCAAGGACCAAAGGTCAGCCTCTGGGCCATCTAGGCACTGTCTGTAAAGCAGTGGGTCCTGCCCCTGACCAAGGAAGAGTAGTTTGGACTTTCCCCAGAACACTTGACTCCAGCCTTGGGTCTTTGTCTGTTAATTCTCAGAAAAAGTGGACTTCAAGATCCTCCCCCTGACTGTGCCCCCCCCTTCCCCTACCCCAGAAGTTTTAGTGGATTGATACAGAGACCCCAGGGAATCCAGGCCCCTTTAAGTAAATTGGTTGTAGTGGTGAAGAAGCCTCAAAATGCCGCCTTCTTTGGCTGGATTTGGTTTCTAAGGCAACCCCTGAGGGCCCCTGGAGGAAGCAGGAGGAGGAAAGGGCCTTGTGGGCTGCCAGAGATGCCCTTCGTTGGCCTCTCCTGGGGAGTGGCCAGAGACACTCAGCCCAGCTGACTCCCAGGAAAGACCAGAGTAGTTAGCTTATCCCACTGGCCCCAGAGGTGGTCAGTCTTCCAGACCCCACCCCTAGCCAACCAGGGATAAGGGATGGACAGAGACAGAGATACAGAGAAAGAAACAGAGACTGAGAAAGAGATAAAGAGACAGATGGAAAGAGACAGAGAGAGAGAGAGAGAGGAGAGACAGAGAGGAGGAGAGAGAAGCAGAGATAGAGACAGACAGAGGAGAGGAAAGCAGGGGAGGGGGAGAGAGACACGGGGAGGGGAGAGGAGCTCTCTTCCCTTTCCTCAGCTCTTTATTCACCAAACTGAAGCCCAACAGGATCGGGCTTTATCCGGCTTGTAGGAAACAGTTCCTGAGTCCAGCGCAGCCATGCTAGGGGACTTCATTTAGCCAGACAACCACAGAGACCCCCCTCCCACCCCTACCCCCACTACCCTCAAAGCCAAAAGGCTGCAGGGCATGGGGGGTGTTCTTATTATTCCAAAGAAGCAGAACAAGAAAAGGTGTGAGGATATGTGTGTGCCTGTGTGTGTGCATGTGTGTGTACGTGTTTATGCATGTGTGTGTAGCCAGGTAGCCTCACAGGTCAAGAACACACACTGGTGAGACCATACAGACAAAGGGGAGCTTGGTGTACACTGAGGGCTGCCCCTCATAGCTGCCTCTAGGGGTGGTGGTGAACTCCCTGTCCAGGAGAGGATGGAGGTTCAGCCTGCTATCAAAGGCCTTGAGGGCCTGGGAGGCCTTGAAGGTCCCTTCTCCCCAAGAGATTCAGTGAGCAGGCTGCATTTTCTCTGACATTCAGGTCAAGTCTGCCCCTCTGCCTATCCACAGCCCTCCGGAATGGCTTTCCCTGCTCCACCCCATGACAGGTCTTCAAGTGCTTGAAGGCAGCCACCAGGCCTTTACCTCAGCCTTCCCTTTTCCAGGCTGAACATCCCCAGCCCCCTCACCAGATTGTTCTATAGCATGGGCTGGTGGCTATTCCCTTGTGGGAGTGTTGTGGGGAAGGGATATGGAGGGTGAGTCTCCTGTTAAAATAGAAATCCCACCCCGTGCCCAGTTAGGCCTTACCAGTCCATTGTACTTTAGCGTGAGAGCAAGCCCTTTTGGGGAAGGGGAGATTGGGAGGGCCCTGATTCTAGCAGTCTCACCTGCCTCCTTCCCAGTGTTCCTTGACTTGTCCTGATCAGAGCCAAGGATGGTGTTGGGGGAAGGGGGTCAGAAGTCAGTTGTTTATTGATCTCTTACCCTTTCTCTCTAACAGGGTGCCCTTGGGCAGAAAGGTCTGCCTGGGCCTCCAGGCCCCCCAGGCTATGGCACACAAGGTGTAAAGGTGAGTGAGCCGAGCATGCCTCTTGCCTGGGTACTTTCTCAGGCCCCTTAGCAGGACTGGGGCATCCTGGCTTGGAAAGGAAGCACCAGCTTTGGGTGAGACACAAGCTGCTCAGTAAAAGGCCCAATCCAAAGCTTGTCAGTGGTTCCAGGTTGCTGCCCCATGTGTGTCCTGGTCATGCAAGCTCATGCTAAGGAGGTCTGCCTTGGAATCTGCCTCAGACAGCCTAGTCATGCCTCCTCCCAACTGCTGATCTCGGTATTTGGGGCATTTTCAGCCACTGAGGCCTCTAGAACCCCAGTAGAGGTGACAGACTACACAGTGGCTCCCGTTTTATGGGGAGCATCTTAAGGCAATTGTTCGTGTACTGATGATCACATACTTAGCCTGGAAACATTTAAATGAAACATTAAATGAGAGAAATGTTTCTAACGGCCCTCCAGGCTGAATGACCTGACTTTTTTAAAAGTCTAAGTCAATTTAGCAAATACTGACAGAGAAACCACCATGAACAAGACCCAGTGAAGGTCTCACAGGCCAAAGGTATGCAAAACACCCAGGTCTTTGGAGAATTCACATTTAACTGAGTGGAGAAGGGTTAAAACCAGGGAAAGACAAACCAAAAAAAAATCTTTTAGTAAAAATACAAAGTTCCATGGCACAGACTAGAATATAATGAATTATTCAATGGATAAAATAGTCAACAAGTATTTGTTAAGCACCTACTATGTACAAGTCAGACAGAGACAGATGGAGAGCCACACAGACAGAGTGATGGAGAGACAGAGAGACAGATGGAGAACCAGACAGAAGGAGAGAGAGATAGAGACACAGACAGAGGATCACACTCTGATCAAGGGAGCCCCACAGTGGGCTGAACATGGCTGGGGTCATGCGTGGCTCCAGAACTCATCTGTTGCATGTAGGTAGTGGTTCAGTTTGGGCCTTCCTTTGCTCTCAGGGCTTACTTGGCACAGTGAGTGGTATCCAGGCAGATATACCAGATCTATAAATGCTTATTGATTGACTGACTTGTTGATGGTTCGGGTTTTCTTCTCCTTAGGACCCTGCAGTCCCCTTTCTGACTTGCCCCCACTTTCTCCATACGCCCAGTTGGTGGCCCTCATGCTGAGCTCTTCCTGATACTCACAAACTTTTTGTGACTCTACAGTCTTGGTTCTTCCTTAGCCTCTAGGGCTGATGTCACCCTTCTCCCCTCCACACTCTCATCCTCAGTAACATTTATACTGTACTGACTGCTAAGTGACTAGTGGTTATCTCATTTGGCTCCTTAGCCCCTCCCTCCTTCCTCAGACCTGGCTTTCCCAGAGGTCAGCCCTCTCCCTGCCTTCTCTGTCACCTACTGGCAGAGCTTCCTCTGCTCTTGACCTCACCTTGAATGGTGGCGGAGCCGGCTCTTACCTCCCTCAGGTTCCTTCCTGAATTTCAACCTCCTTATTCCTTGATTCCTGGGCCCCTGTGAGATGAAGCCCCACCAGTCATGACTGCCACACCCCTCATACTCAGGAACCTTTGCTGGCCTCCCCTGCCCATTGTCCCTAAGGCAAAGTCAAGACTGCTTGGCCAGTCCCTGGTCCTGCCCTGGCCTTCTCCCTCATCTTCTCCGCTTGAGCCCCTTGGTTTGAACACACTGGCTTCCAAAATGGCGGCCAGCTCCCAGCTCTGGGGGTCAGGCCATCTGTGCAGACTGAAAGCTCTTCCTCCATGTATCTCCCAAGGACCCGTCCTTCCTGAAGCTTCCCTGGCATCCTCTCCCCATGAGAGAGATGACCGTGCTCCTCAAACCACAACCACCAGCCATTCCTGGGGATGGCAGGTCCTGGCCTGCTGGCTCCCCTCCTTGCACTGTCATGGGCTCCCAGGCTCTGGGCTTTAGAGACAGGGTAGAGTGGTTGGTGTGCTAGACTGGGAGGTGGGAGTGCAGGGGCCAACCCTACCTCAGAAGCCTGCTCAGTTTGTGACTCTGGGCCAGCTGCCTCGGTTTCCTCACTAGTAAAATGAGCACTTGGCCTTTGTGGCCTCTGAGGTCCCTTCTAGCTGTGTATTTGCCCAGGCCCCGCATCTTACAGATGAGGGAACTGAGGCCAGGATTGCCTGGGCTGAGGTTTGGAGGGCTGGGCCTGTGGGGATACGGTGAGGTGTGGGATGGAGCCTCCCTGAGCCTTAGGGAGGGATGGGCGCAGGTGAGTCTGTCAGGCACATGGGGACCTGATGGGGCACAGAGGGAGGATCTGTTGGAGACAGAGGGGGAAGCTGCTGGGATACACAGGTAGATCTGCTAGGGCACATGGATCACATGGGGGATCTACTGAATTTCACATGGAGATCTGCTGAGATGCCCAGGAAGATCTGCTCACCTCTTCAGAGAATGTGAGAAAACGCCTTCTTCCTGTTGCAGGGGGAGCAGGGCCCCCAAGGCCCTCAGGGGCAGAAGGGCAGCTTGGGCCTAGGCCTGCCTGGCCAAAAGGTAAGTGTCAGTCACTGGATCAGGATTTCTTTTCTTCATCTCTTTTCTTTACATTTTAGAAAAACTCTCAGTCCCAGAGATGCCTCCCTGTCAAAGCTCCTAAACTCCATCTTGCCCTTCCATGTCAGAAGCAGGGAAAGAGGTGAATGGGAGGAGGGAGGGAGGGAGCCAAAGACAGAGAGAAATGGGAGGGAGACAGAGAGAAATGGGAGGGAGGCAGAGAGACAGAGAGACACAGAGAGAGGGAAACAGAAAGAGAAGATGGGGAGTAAGGAGACAGAGACAGAGAGAGGAAGACAGACAGACAGAGCAAGACAGACAGAGATGGGGTAGCAGGGAGAGACAGAGACAGACATAGAGAGAGACACACACAGACAGAGAGGCCCACTTCCCTGTCTGGACAGGAGACAGGACCTTCCTGGTACCATGAGATCAAGTCTCTTGCCCACATGTCAGGCCCTGGGCCAGGAACCTCAGAGATACTATTTCATGCATGGGTGCCCCAGCTGCCATATCTAGGATTCATCCTGAAAGCTGATATGGGCACCTGAGAAGGGGAAACAAGTCATCCCAGTGTGGTGTTGCCTTGCCCACATGAACGAGGACTTTGGCTCGAGAGGCTGCCCGCCGGGACTCCGGCTTTAGGGTTGCTTTTGTTGGGACTGGCAGGTCCTCATCCTACCCTGAATGTCGGATCTTTGCTATGTTTATCAGGGTGAACCTGGCAGCCCAGGGGACATGGGAAAGAAAGGAGACAAGGGAGAGATTGGCGAGCCTGGAGTCCCAGGAGGACAGGCAAGTGGGTTCGGGCGACCTCTCAGTCCTATTTCCTAAGGAAAAAGCGCAGTGTGTATGTGCTCATGGCCATTCTCTTCCTGCTCTGCAGGGGCTGCCGGGACCCAAAGGGGACGTTGGACTCAGTGTGAGTATCTGTGGTCATTCTCTTCACCAGCCTGTGGACTTGCTGTTACACAGCTCCACCCTGAGCCCCCTTAACACAATGAGCTTTGACAGGACAATGTGTCCTCTGGGCACTGATATTGCTTGAAGGCCTTCAGTCACCTAGAAAAACTGTTGAGCAGTTACCATGAGGTGAAACAATAAAGCCCTGAACTGGGTTCCCAATTCCCCAGCTGCACCCCACATGCATTTTCCTGTGCCCATCCCAGCCTGGCTGCCCTCTCTGCACCAGTGACTGTGATTTGTCTCCAGGGTGTCTCCCTTTCTAAGGAGGTCTGACATTGTTATCCCTGGGGAACAGGCTTCCTGGTTCCAGGCATGACTGGGGCCTAGTGCTCTGGCTGGAACAAGGTAGAGGACTGTTCTCCCCACCTTCCAAGGATCCTGGTTGGGGTGGGGCAGTCAACAACTCAGCAGGGGGACTCAAGGGGCCAAGCCTGACCCAGATTACAAAACAGGGGTCCCCACCCCTTGCACAGCAGCCTGGGAGCTGTGGAAGCCTGAGGAGGGCGTCAAGGTCCACAGAGGCAAGGGGCTGCCAGATGAAGCTGTGTGAGAACAGCACCTGGGACGAGGGGGTAGGGCTATGGATGGTTCATGACGTGGTGTGATTGTCAGGGGGCCTATGGACATGCAATGCAATACACGTGTACAGGCACACACAGCATATAACATACATGTGCCTGCACATCCATGTACAAGGCACTCAGTTCTGTATTGGTGGTAACATAGCTGCTAGCTGAGCTGTGTCTGCATTTTGAACAAATGTGCTCTTTCTTTTATTTTCTTCCAGAGAGAAGAAATTATCAAACTGATTATTGAAATATGTGGTAAGATTTGAACTGGGGAATGAAGAGATAACTCACCTTCAAATGTTCATATGAGCAGCTGCTGGTGAAATAGCGGACTAGGCCTGGACTCAGGAAGACCTGAGTTCAAATCCAGCCTCAGATAGTTACTAGCTGTGTGACCCTGAGCAAGGCACTTAACCCTTGTCTGCTTCCATTTCCTTCTTATAAAATGGAGATAATAACCCCTCCCTCCCAGGATGAAGGATCAGAATTGTAGAAGGGCTCAGCACACGCCTGGAGCACCATATAATTAGGCTGTTATTACTATTAACAACTGTGTGGCTAGAAGCCTCCCTGGCCCGGAAGACTGCCTTAGGGCTGAGCCCTGAGCTTGGGACACCCTGACATCTCAGGGATAGACCGTGGGATGGAACCCCGCTGAGTCCGGCCTGTGTTGGGGGGTGGACAGGGAGCAGCCTGGGACTTGCCTCACATCCTTTGTTGTGGCCCCCCACCCTCACTCTCCTGCCCTGCGGTCCTCATCCAAGGCCTCTCAGAGCAGCACCATCAGGCAGTGTCCAGGGGAGGGCAAGGAGGGGTTCAGGACTCCCAGGTCTGGGGGTCCTGAGGGCTCTCTCTCCCAGCAGCCCAGGAAACTCACCTGTGCTGTTCTGATCTTTCAGGCTGTGGGGCCAAGTGCAAAGAGAGCCCACTGGAGCTGGTGTTCGTGATTGACAGCTCCGAGAGTGTGGGGCCTGAGAACTTCCAAATCATCAAAGACTTTGTCAAGAAGCTGGTTGACCGCGTGGCTGTGGAGCACGCCAGCGCCCGCATGGGCCTCATCAACTACAGCCACAAGGTGGAGGTTGTGGCCGAGCTCAGGCACTTCTCAGCAAAGGACCGCCTACAGAGCGCTGTGGACGCCATGCAGTACCTGGGTGAAGGCACCTACACAGCCTCGGCACTGCATGCGGCCAATGCAATGTTCCAGTCTGCCAGGTCCGCAGTGAGGAAGGTGGCCTTGGTCATCACAGATGGGCAGGCAGACACTCGAGACGAGATGAACCTGGAGCAGGTGGTGAAGACAGCCAACGCCTCTGGCGTGGAGGTCTTTGTGATTGGTGTGGGGAAGGAGAGTGACCCCAACTTCGAGGTCTTCCGGCTAGAAATGGACCTGATCGCTACAGACCCTGACAGTGAGCACGTCTACCAGATTGATGACTTCCTGACCCTCCCAGGTAAGGGGGAGCCCAAGCCTGTGTCCCCAGGGAAGCTCTTGGGATCCCAAAGAGCTGGGGTAAATACTGCTTAGCTCTTGCCTTTGGGTCCCCAGTATCCAGCACAGGGCCTGGTATATGGTAGGCACTTAGTAAGTGCTTGCCATGGAACTATTTTCGAAAAACTCCCAGAGATGGGGAACTCATTACCTTCAAGCACAGTCAATTCCACTTTGTCTTGAAAGGAGCTGATGCTGCCACCTTGTACCATGTCTCCCAGCTCCTAGCCCTGGCCTCTGGTGCCAAGCAGAACCAGGGCCCTCCCCCTGCCTGTGCAAGATCCATGTCCAAGGCTGCCAGACCTGAAACCTTTCCCTATCTTTGGCCATATAGCTTAGGGGTGTAATTAAACTCTTCAGCTCTTGTGCCAACCTGTCATCAGTATAGGCACATCAGAGGCGCCTCCGGCTAGCTTAGTTTGGGCCGTTGCCAGCCCCTGGGAGTGCTGACAAGGCTCTTCCTCCCTCATCCCTGGGGCCTGTTGAACCAGCAGGGGAAACATGATGCCAGTGCCTCCCTGGAGCAAGCTGTCCATGTGTGCCCAGTAGGAAATAGGCAGTGCTTCCAAAGGGCAAGAACTGTCTTGGCTGGTGAGCTGGCAAATCCTGCTAGAGTTACAGAGCATCAGAGCTGGGGGAAGGGGGAACCTCTCTGAGGCAGCACTGAGGGGCAAGGACTCAGCCAAGGTCACACAGTCAGCATGCCCCTCGGGGTCAGGTCTCCTGACTTCCACTACAGCACACAGCCTGCCTGCACACCTAGGAGACAGGAAGTGTGGAAGACCATAGAAGATCCCAAAGCCACAGTGATCCCTGGGGAAACCACAGGGACAAAGATCTGAGGCTTGACTCACCCACCCACACCAGCCACTCATGTCAAAGTGTGCCCTCCCCAGCGACCATGCCCACAGATGGCAGACTGAGCCACCCACTCTGGGAGACAAAAGTCATACTTCCTAGCTGCCTTCCCATCCTAGAATCAGACAGGAGGCTCTCCCCTGGACGTCTGCCTATGAGGTGAGTCCTGGTGAGGTCAGGTGAGGCCAGTGAGGTCAAGTGAGGTCAGGTGACATCAGGTGATACTAGATGAGTTGCCTTTGGGCCAGCTCTGGTCTTTATGAGGCATACATTACCCATACCACCCATACTCGAAGAGGAAGGAACCAAGAAGAACCCACAGTCATAGTCTGCTGCTGATGACCTGGAAAGGTCCTGGGATGATGGATGCTTCTTGAGGCCAGGGCTGGAGTGGAGCCACAAAGAAAGTTCATGGTGACTCTGGGGCCAACTTTACTCCCAGCACGGGATGTGACCTTGGATAAGAAAGTTCCTTCTCCTGCCTGGGCATCAAAGGCCTTCTCTCACCTCAGAGTCTAGTCCTCACAACAACCCTAGGAGGCTGATACTGTTATCTCCATTTTACAGTTGAGAAAATGGAGGTAAACAGAGGGTCATACATCCAGGACATGTCTGAGACTGGATTTGAACTCAGGCCTTCCTGACTCCAGAGCTGGTGCTCTACCCACTGAGCTGCTAGCTGGGTAGGGGGCCACCTTGTAGGCTGAACATCAAGGGTGTTTTATTCAGGAATCTATGCAGGTGAGGCCATTTTCGGCTCTATTCCTCACCCGCATGAGGCCCACACTGTGATCCTACTCTGTGCTGTCTTCCCTCAGCAGCGGTCCGAGACTTGAACCCTCCCTTTTCCCTTGACACCCTTACCTCTCCCCTGCTGCGCACACATCAACCCTGCCATGGCCATTTCCTCCCAAGCCCTACTGGTTTGTCCCAGCTTAAAGAAAGCCATGGGTTCCTCACGTTTTCTATGTCACTGGTCCATTGGACAGTCTTGGATGCCTACAGACAACCCCTTCTCAAAATCTCTTGTTTTCTATTTAGAATTTTATTTTCTCCCAATTACATGTAAGAGCCATATTTAACATTCATTTTTTACAACTTTGAGTGCCAAATTCTCTCCCTATCTCCCTCCCCACCCTCCCATTGAGAAGGCAAGCAATTTGATATAGGTTATACATGTGTAGTCATGGAAGAAACTTCCGTAACAGTCATGTTGTGAAAGAAAACATAGACCAAAAACCCCAACAAACCCCAAGAAAAACAAAGAAAGTAAAACAAGAAAGTCTGCTTCAATCTGCTTTCAGAACCCATCAGTTCTTTGTCAGGGGATGGGCAGCATAGTTTATCCTAAATCTTTCAGAGTTGTCTTGGATCACTGTACTGATGAGAATAGTCAAGTCATTCACAACTGACCATCACACGATATTGCTATTACTTCTTACACAGTGTATTTCACTTTGCATCAACTCATATAAATCTTTTCAGGTTTTTTTGACAGCATCCTACTCATCATTTCTTAAGGTATCAAGGTATTCCATCATAATCACATATCACAACTTGGTCAACCATTCCTCAGTTGATGGGCATCCCCTCAATTTCTATTCTTTGCCCCCAGAAAAGAGCTACTATAAATAAAATCCCATTTTTAAATATCTAGAATAAACAACGTTAGGTTACAAAGGGCACGTGTTATATTAAAGTACAGAGAACAGAATATCTCACATCCCTAAGGACAAGTGTCCTCAAGATTTCATCCCAAACAAAGGTCAGGAGTGGTGGGGGCCGTGGATGCTCAGGACCTGGGAGACATGGGGTGTGGCCAGCTAGAGCCCTCTGCCTCCAGAATAGGCTTTCGTAAAACCCTCCTGGACCAAGAGACACTGCTGCTTGGGGAGGAGACTTCTTGATTGAGGGGCCATTTGGGAGGAATTTCCCCTCCCTCCTTCTTCACTCATCTGAGACACTTGGCCTGGAGGACTGACGAGGAACATGGCAGCCACTGGCAGGGTGGGTCAGCCTGCATCTCAGGTCTCCTCCTGTTTCTCTTGGCAGCCCTGGAGAATAAACTGTTCCAAAAAATCTGTGAGGACTTTAACTCTTACCTTGACCAAATTCTTGGCTCCTCGGTTCTCCATCCTGGATTTGGAACTAAGCTAAGGGGGACGGTGAGCACCCCCACTGCTGAGGTGGAGCTGGACAGCGCCGAGTCCGTAAGTCAGTCCTTTCCCCCCTGGAGAGCAAAGCCAGCCTTCCAGGCATGCAGGCCAGATACCGCTCTGCCGCTGCTGGGTGACCCTGGGCAAGTCACTTAACTTCTTGGTCTCAATGTCCCCCTCTGGGAGAAATGAATGGGCAGTGCTGTTGCTAGATCTGTGTAGCTCCTAGGTGGTGGCAGTTTCCTAATCTCACCTTCTTTAGAGGCTGGCGGCTCCCTGCTCTCTCCAGGCTTCTCTTACTAAATTACCATCTGTCTTTCTGTGTCTCCTCTGTGAAAATGGAAGTTCCTTGAGGGCAGGGACTGTGGATTTGCTTTCTTTGTATCCTTAAGGCTTAGCATAGTGCCTAGTACACAGCAAGAGCTTAAGAAATGCTAGTTTGTCCCCTGATTGACTCTGTCTGTGCCTGAAAGATGAACTCTCCTGAGGTTATCCTCGGGACTGAGGAGTGTCTGCTGGCAGACCTTGAGATGACAGATGATGGGAAGCATTAGTTCAGAACCGACTGTGTGCCAGGCCCCATGATAGTGCTGCCTATAGGAAGAGATAGCATGGAACAGCTGTGGCCCACATTCTCCCCAATGCAACAATATAGGCTGGACCAGCTCAGCCAACGTCTACACCACATCCAGTGCTTCCTCGCTTGGAACTTGCTGCCTCCTGCCTCTCCTTCAGGGCCTTTGTTGCCTCAGCTGGATGGATCACAGCCCTAAATGATGATTGTGGGGGTTAGGCTGGTGGTCTAGACAAGCCCCGTTATAGCCTGGGCTCTTGGGTCTGCTTACCTGCTGCGTGGCAGCTCATGTTGTCGTTAGTGGGAGGGAGGCCCCCCTCGACATCTCTGGAGGAGGTCTGTGGAGGCCAGGTCTGCAGTAAGGCTGGTGAAGGCTGTTGTGGAAGTAGGATTGGCCAGTCACAATGACTCTGAAAATGGGGTTCAGGGGAGGATGCTGAGCAAAGGACAACTCCTGAGTAAAAAAGACCCTCTGTCTTCTTTCTGTCTTGTATCCTTGTAACCCTGGGGAGGTGTTTGTGACTGGACGTGGGGCTTGGAGAGCTGGTGCCTCAGGGTCTTTGGGTGCATCTCTTAAAAGGGGGCCCTCTTTTGCCATCTCTGCCCTGCTAGCTGCCATAGTGTGGGGCTGGCCCAGAGTAGATGCCTATAAGTGGTCCTTAATTAACGGGGGCACATGTTGGTGTCAAGGACAGAAGCATCACAGGATGAATGAGGAGCATCTGGGACTGACTCAGTTTTCCTATAGCTCAGCACTCTAGGAGTCCAGGACGAAGGACCTGGACTTTCCCCATCTCCCAGGAGTGGAGTCTTCACTATGACAACAACAAGCAACGTGCCTGTGAGTCACAGACAGCCCCTCAGCCCCTTGACTGGTGGCAGCACACAGGATGAGGACACTAGCTCCCTTCAACACGTTCTTGTCACGCCTACCACTGAGACTGCACACCGAGGTGAGGGACTGGCTGATCCTGGGATGCTCCCTTTACTTATCTGTAAAACCAGCAATAGTGGTCTAGACCTGCTATCCTTTTAAGTCCTCTGATCCAGAACAAGATTGGGAGGAGCAGTAGTGCATCCATCTCTCCTCTTTGGTGGGAGGAGCAGGCAGCCATCTCCTAGCTTCTAAATGTCTTGAGCTGGGGCTTGGGTTGGGCCCAAGAGGTTAAGAGACCTGCCAACTGGTTCCTGGGACCCCAGATTCTCTCAGAGGCCACCTCCCCCATGTGAACATCATTCCCGTCAGAAGGGTATCCAGCCTCTCTGAGAACCCCTGGGGAGGGGCCCCCAGGAGTCCTCAAGCAGCCCCTCTATCCCCTTGGGACAGCTCCCATTGTTAGAAGATTGTGTTGGTCTTAGGTGGGGGGAGTGAGAACAATGGAGAAGGGAGGTCTGGGGGCACTGGAGGAACAGACATGAGGGCTGGCTCCTCACTAATAGGTGACAAATCCCTGCACTACAAAATTGAACCCTTGATTCTAAGACGTGAATAAATTGTAGTGGGATGATAGCAGCCCCACCAGAACCACTAATGGCCCACAGCTGCTTGTCATTTCATTAGACCCTAATGCATTAAGAACTCTCTTTGACAGATTTCCCTCTGTAGAATATTGACTCAATATTGACTCCCATTTATGTGAAAGGAAAAGCCCTCCCAGGTATAGAGATTCAGCAGAAGAAATCAAAGCCAGGTGAGAGCAGGATAAGGAGCCTGCTCTCCTGGACACTACTGGAATTGTCCCAAAGTGGCTTTCCCAGACATCCTACCCTTTGTGCTATCTCTGTTGGACCCTATTTGATCCCTAACACTCCCCGACTCTTAACTCTGGCCCCAGCTAGATGACACAGTGGGAGCGCTGGGCCTGGAATTAAGAAGACCTGAGTTCAAATCTGGCCTCAGATACTCAACAGTCGCATGACCCTGAGCAAGTCATGTAATCTCTGACTCTGTTTCCTCAACTGTCCATAGAAATAATGACACACCTTCCCAGGGATGTGATAGGATTCCAATGAGATGGTATTGCAAAGTGCACAGCACTGTGACCCACAGTAGGTGCTTGATACATGGTTGTTTCCTCACCCCCTCATGTCTTAACAACCTCCTGGACCCCAGTCCCAAGATTACACCTTGGCCCTTGGGAGAGCTGACTCAGTGTTTTCTCTATCTCTCTAGTGATCTAAGTAAGGGCTTTCACACCTGAGAAGCAGAGCGTGCAAATACTATAATTAATTAGCACTCCTTACAGAGCCATGGAGAAGTGGGGTGACTTGCCCAGGTCACAGCTAGCATCAAACACTGGGACCAGACTCAAACCCAGGTCACGTTCCATGCCCCTAATGTGTGTATGAAGCCCTCCTGGCCCTTGCTAAGCTAGCAAAGGAATTGACCCACTTGGGGCTTATTGTGCACTCACCAAGTGTCCCATCTCTGTGTTCAACCCTTCAAACACTCTATAAGGGCCGGGCTGCTTCTTTTCATAGTCTTCTTGAGAACAGAGACCATGACCGGCCTCCATCCCCTGATCTATAGAGGAAACTCAAATTAACTCGCTGCATTTTGGGGCCCTTTTAGCTCCTCAATGCCTGGAGGCCCTGAGACCTGGAGACTGTGGGGAGTATGTGGTCCGGTGGTACTATGATAAGGAGGTGGACGCGTGTGCCCGCTTCTGGTACAGCGGCTGTGGTGGCACCAGTAACCGGTTCAACAGTGAACAGGAGTGTCGCAAAGCCTGCGTCCAGGGATGACTGGTGAGTGTCTCTGGGTCTCTGCCCACTCTGCTCCAGCCTGGGAAACAGACAACCCTGGCAGGGAGCCTGGAGCCCTTGTCCCACTCATAATCAGGATGGTCTTGTCTTGGTCAAGAGGATTCTGGGCCCTGCCCATCCCTGACTCTTGTTTCTCTGGACCCCACCCCAGGGTGCCCAATCACTGGAGACCCCTCAGGTGGGAGACAGAAAGAAGCCCACATTACATGGGCGCTGGATGCCCAAAGTGCCATGGGGGCATTCTGGGAATGGGATCTCCCCTCCTCCTCCTCCATCCCTTCTCCTTCCCACATTGATAACTGAGCTTCCCCTGTGATCTCTCTGTATGTAGCCCAGTCCTCCAAAGTTGGATTCAGTTTGTTCAGATCGAACCCCAGACTCTTATCAGCTTGTGTGACCCTCTGCCAATCACTTAACTTCTTCCTTCCTCAGTTTCCTCAAATGTAAAGTCGGAATAATAATAGCCTCTATCTCCCAGGATTGTTGTGAGTTCAAATGAGATAAGATGCATTAAGAGCCCTTAGCCCCAGGGCCTGGCACCTGGCGGGCACTTGGCAAGTGTTTGAACCCTTCTTTCTTTCCAGCGCTCTGCCAGAGAAGGCTTCTCAGGAGTGGTGAGGAGGCTTGTGATGAGGAGATGGGTCATCCCGCGCCACTCCTCCCCACACCAGATGATACTGCATTTCTCCTCCCTGCATATCTGCCTGCTTGCTTTGCCCATATCGCCCACATGCTGAGCTGATGCACGCCTCTCTTGGCATGTGGGTACAAGCTCTTCGAAATTCTATCTGACAGCACAAATTGAGGGTCCCAGGAACCCTGTCCTGATCCCTCCCCATCCCACCTCTCACTCCAGCCAGGAGTCTCTCTGTTTAGAGAGGAGGGATTGTTAATAGTCAGAATGTGACCAAATGAAGACAGCAGGCAGCCATGGGGGGCTGTGGGGTCAAAGAAGGTTAGCCTTGGCCAAAGAAAGATTCACTTGAGCCAGATTCTGTCTTATTTTGACAAGAAAGAACCAAGCTCTGTGTGTGTGTGTGTGTGTGTGCGTATGTGTGTGGACCCATAGTGGCATCGCCTGTGAGGATGTTGTTGAAGGTTACAGAAAACTGGATGAGGCATAATTCTGAAAGACCAACGTACTCTGAATCTGACCATTGGGTTGGGAAGACAGACAAAGGGGGACAAAAGATACACTTGGTTCTCTCTCCCTTTGGCATTTAGATGGAGGTAGGGTGGGGAGGGAGGGAGGCTGAACTCTGTCAGTGAGCATGGTCCCAAGATGTCACCGCATCTCTCCCTACCTCATGTTCTGGCTCTGAATTCAGGGGAGACTTCACCCAAGTACCTGAACCAGGGCCCCTGGCTCTGGAGGAAGCAGGGAAGGGCATAGTATGCTGCCAGCGCCTGGAGCAGACATGTCCTTCCCTAAAATCGAGGACAGATATTTTGGGGGGGGGGAGCATCCCTCAGACCAGCAAGCCCCAATTTAATCTGTGCAAGATTTTCACTAACCAGGATGACAGATTCCCACTGGCCATGCTCCTAAAGGTCTCCTTTGCTTCAGCAGCTGCTGTGATGGACTCCTTCCTGTGTGGGAACATTAAATATGTATTCCTTGGCCATGACTAATGCCAGCACTTACGAACTCTTCTCCCTTCTTGTCATTGTGTTCCCATTGCACAGCACAGAGCATTCAGTAGGGCTTAATTAATGCTTCGGGAATTGACACACTCAAGTATAGGATGGGTGCCCACAGAATGTTCCCATGGGGTGGATTCTCCCTGAAAGATTGATGGTGGACCCTGGACCAGAACTGCTCATCTGAGAGGGCCTGGAGGGATGGGTCCCAATCTGTCTTGGGGGTCAAAGGGATTCAACTGTATAGGCAGAGCATTGGTTACGGGACCTTGGAACAGGGGGCTCGGAACTCCTTCTCTGAAGTAGACTGGCCAACTGTCATGGAGGGAGGGGAGCTCAACATTGACCACTGTACAGTCTTTTGTGGGGAAAGAGGCAGAACTCCACAGACTCACAGCCAGCTGGCTCAGAAAGGGATCTTGCAGCAAGCCTTGTCCAGACACTCTAATTTTATAGGTCAGGAAGCTGAGGCCCAGAAAGGGAGCCACCCACAGAAAACAATGTCAGCCCTCAAATGTCAGCAATTTGTATTTAATGCAAATCCACTTCATGAACACTTGATGATTGTGGGTGTCCTCACTAGGGATGCTCATTCCACTGATGGCAATTACAGCCCCTGGTACACAAGTCAGAGGGAAAACAAGGAAGCCAGAGACCAGGACTGTGGTGTGGACATCATTAGTGGTCGTCCATCTCCTGCCTCTACCTTGGCAGCAAGGTGGCACCACAGTACCTAGAATGCAGGACTTGGATTCAGGAAGACCCGATTTCCAATGCTACCCCAGACACTTCAGGCTATGGGAACTGGGCCAGGTCACTGTCCATAGCTCAGTTTTAGCTTCCCCATCTGTAGGATGTGCTACTGAATTAGCATTATATAATTATATAAATTACCGTATTATATAAATTATACAAACACTGGCTACTACTACTAATCATTGTAACATAAGTGATGCTACCATGGGGAGGGTTGTCTGCTAGTGGACATCTGAGGGTGGGGGGAAGGCGGGGAATAGCAAAGTCATGGCAGAAGCAGGGGACCCAGAAAGCGATGGTGGAGCCAGAGTCCATTGGTGGCCAGGTCAGGCTTCCTCCTGGCAATGGGAGGCTTTCACTGTTGGGCTCAGCTGCAGTCCCTGATTTCTTAGCCAGGGCCACTGTCAGAGCTCCAGAGGCTCTGCCAAGTTCCCCCAGATGCCAATGGCTGAGCTGGTTGTAGAGTGAGGCCTTGGGATCCCCGTGCCTGTGCTTTTCTCACCATGTTACCTTCGTTCTCTGAGACCATGACCATGTTTTCTTAAACTCTGTAGTCTGATCTTGGCAGTGACTCCCTCCCAAGGCTGCCTGCATGGCAGCCCAAGCCCTCACCATCTCCTCCACCCATGATCACCTGGGTAGCCTCCAGTCAGCTACTCATCCCATCTCAGTGCAATGCCAGGCTTTGTGCTCCTCTGCCCACAGAGAAGCATCCACCGCTCTGGAGAGACAGAAAAGGCTGGGTCGAGCAGGGCAGGGAGTATTGGTTTCCAGGGTTTGCTGAGGCCTGCTCCCCTGGCTCAGATGGGAATTCCCAAGATCCTTTTGGCCAGCACTCCCCAGGGTGCCAGAAACAAGGGCCCCGTCATGCCCCCTGACTCTCTTTTCCTAGAGAAAAATCTATCTCAGCCCAAGGGCTGAGAGCATCATGTGCTCTTCAGAATGTGAACTAATGTCTAGCAAATGACTGCACACCCCAATGATAGTGATCAGCAGTTTGGACAATCACGGTCCTTAGAAGTCACAGAACAAGTCGTTATTCAGGGAAAGTAAATCTCAGTGACTTCAGAAAAAAGGTGAGCAAGAATTGACCAGCTTAAATGGAGAAATAACACACTTTGAGGGGAGGGTAAGGAAAGGAAGATGGGGGAGGGGAGGGGAAGGCAGGGATTCCTAGGCCGGAGGTAGGCACAGGGAGGGGGCATGCTGTGGACGATGAGACAGCAAAGCTTGGAGAATGAGCTGACAGACGGGTGGAGGAGAGCCCGCTGTTGTTCAACGCAGGACCGTAGGTGGGAACAAAATCTGCAGGAAAGGGACAGCGCCGTGGTGCTGAAAGCTACGGGAGGCCAGGTAGAGGGAAGAATGAGCACAGCGCTGGACGCAGCCATTGGGTCCCTTGCAGGGAGCGCTGTGTCTGGGAAGTTAGTTTGGAAGGGGGCGGGTGTGTGAGGTCCCAGGCCAGATCTCAAAGCCACCCTGTGGCTAATTGATAAGAACATCAGCAGCTGATGTCCGGGGCAGCTAGGGGCGCCATAGTGCACAGAGCTCTGGGTCTGGAGTCTGGAAGACCTGAATACAAATCCAGTCTCAGACACTTACTAGCTGGGTGACCCTGGGCAAGTCACTTCAGCCCTGTCTATCTCGATTTCCTCATCAGTAAAATGAGCTGGAAAAGGAAATGTCAAACCATTCCAGAATCTTTGCCAAGACAACCATTTCCACGGAGAGCATTGGTATGCTTTGTTCCACAGGGGCACCAAGTCAGACATGATTGAATGACCGAACAATGACAAACAGGTTGATGTCCGTAGGGTTCAGCACTTTGTAACCTGTTGCCTGTGACCTCTGGGGGACAATAAATGAAGAGCAAGGGGACCCCAGTCCATGACCAACCAGGGCCACTGTGACTTTATTTAGTTCCCACAAATCACAGCTACTGAGGGGAGGGCTCCAAGGCTGGGGGAGACTCCAGCTGTGTCCAGAGGACACTCTGCCTGGAGGAGATAGGAGCCTCCTGCACCTTGGCAAGCAGCCTGGAGAGTCTCTAGAGGGCAAAGGCCCTACCCCCCTCCACATGAGCCCCCAGTGGATTCTCTTTCCCCAATGGAGCTCCCCTTTCTCTGAGGGGACTCCCTTCTCCCACAGACCCTTGTTCACCAGTAGAGCTCTCCCTCCCCATAGCTTTCCCCTCCTCAAACCCTTCCACATTCCATAGCAGCTCATTTCCAATGACTTCAGCAGCACACTATATGACTCTCTCCCAGGTGAAGAACCCTGCCTTTCACATACTATTCCCTGGGTCCTCCTCCTCCTGCCTTCCCCCACAAAACCTTCACTAGAAGCTGGTGTTGGATCATATCTGAGTGAGCCTGGAGGTCATTTCACCCATTCTACAGTCAAAACTCCACCTTATTATACTTTTCCTAAGGGGCCTGGCTCACTTATGTGGAGGAGGTTAGCTTAGATGAGCAGAGGTTCAAGTGTTAGAATGACTGGGAAGAGGAGGGCAAGGGTAGAAGCTACCTCTGAGAGAAGAAGCATGGGCAGGATGTAGATGGTCCAGGGGAGGAATCCCTCCAAGGGAGGGAAGGCCCAGGGATCCTGGCTTCAGGACAACCACCCCCCATGACTAACTTTCATAGAAAGGAGACTAGACACAGTGATGCCTGAGGGAAAGTTCTGCCTCCCCTTCTGACCTGATCTTATGACCCTGGAGTAAAGGAAGAAGTGGGGTGGTTTCTAGGGGAGGGGCACAGTGGAGGAAGATTGCCAGATGGAAGTTACATTCCCAATACCTGGTTATAAAGAGAACTTGGTGGAGAGTCAATGGATTACCAGAAAAAGAAGAAAGCCCTTCCAAAAACAATTGCCCTGGAGCAAAACCCAGGTCACTCCACCCTAGTCATGGTCTTAGAGAGTTGCCTGACTTACCCAGCACCACTGGGCAATTGAATCCATGCTTTTCTGACTGTGCCCAAGATGGCAGGATAGAGGAAGCTTTATACTCAATTCTCCCCACTTCTCTCCAAACCACTTTAAAATTAGCCTTTAAATCCTTCTAGCCTAAGACACCTTAGTAAAAGAGATCCTTGATACTGAGGTGGTGCCTGCCTGAAGCACACATATCAGCCACACCCATGACGGGGCTTGGAGGTGGCAGAGACAGTTGGATTGGAAAACTGATCAGAAAGAGATTACAGTTGAAACAATGAACAACCTTAAAAACTTTAGCAAAGTTGCAGGATCTAAAATAAACCCACCCAAGTTATCAGCTTTTTCACATATTACCAACAAAACCCAGTAGGAAGAGATAGAAGGAGAAATTCCTTTTAAAACAACTGCAGACCACATTCGATATTTGAATCTATTTGCCCAAACTCAGGGATTGTATGAGCATAATTATCATTTTTCACATAAATAACAATTAGATAAATATTAATTGCTCAGGGCTAATATAATAAAAATGACAATTCTACCTAATTTAATTTACTTCTGCAGTGTCATAACAGTTAAACTACCAAAGAATTACTTTATAGAGCTAGAAAAAAATAAAAACAAAATTCATCCGGAAGAACAGAAGTGCAAGAATATCAAAGGAATCAGTGGGGGAAAATGTGAAGGAAGGCAGCCAAAGAGAACCAGATTTCAAACTTTGTTACAAAGCAGAAATCATCGAAACAATCTGACACTAAGAAGCAGAGCAGTGGATCAGTGGAATAGGTCAGGTGCACAATATGCAGTACTAATGACCACAGCATTCTAGTTCTTGATAAACCCAAAGATCCAATCTTTTGGGGCAAGAACTCAACCTTTGATAAAAATTGCAAGGAAAATTGAAAAGCCATTTGGCAGAAATCAGGCATAGAACAATATCTCACACTATCAACATAAGGTCAAAATGGATACATAATTTTTACATAAAAAGTGATATCATAAGCACATTAGGGGATCATGGAAAAATTTACCTATGGATAAAGGAAGAGTTTGTGACCAAACAAGGGATAAAGAGAAATATGCTAAGTATAATGAACAATCTTGATTACATGAAATTAAAAAGGTTTTGCACAAACAAAACCAATGCAGCCAAAATTAGAAGGAAAGCACAAAAATTGGGGAAACTTTTTACAGTGATTTTCTCTAATAAAGAACTCATTTCTAAAACATATGGAGAATTGAGTCAAATATATAAAAAAAAGAGCCACTCCCAGTTGACAAATGGTCAAAGGTATGAACCAGCAGTTTTCAGAAGAAGGACTCAATTCTATCACCATCACATGAAGAAATGCTCTAAGTCATTATTGAGCAGAGCAATAAAAATTAAAACTGTGAGGTATTCCCTCATGTCTATCAAATCTTTTAATGTGACAGAAAAGAAAAGTGATATGTTGAAGGAGATGTGGAAAAAAATAAGGACACTGCGTTGTTGGTGGAGTTGTGAACGACTCCAGCCATTCTGGAGAACAATTTGAAACTATGCCCAAAGGGCCATGAAACTGTACCTACTCCTTTGACCCAGCAACACCACTGCTAGGTCTGTATCCCACGGAGATCAAAGAAAAGAGGAAATTTATTTGTACAAAAATATTCATAGCAGCTCTTTTATTGGTGGCAAAGAATTGGAAATGGAGGGGATGCCCACTAGTGTGGGAATGGCTGAAGAAGCTGTGCTACATGATTGTGATGGAATGCTATTGCGCTATAAGAAATGAAGGGCAGGATGATTTCAGAAGCATCTGGAAAGACTTAGAGGAACTGAGGCTGAGTGAAGGGAACAGAATCGGGAGAACATTGTACGTTGGAAGAGCCGTGTTGTGTGATGATCACCTGGGAGAAGCACAGGTGCTCTAAAGAGTACCATGATGAGAACTTTATAAAGGACCCATGCAAGCTCTCCACAGGCGGGAGAGAGATGATGGAAGCCGACTTTTCTGCTGCCTCTGTTTTTCTTGCTTTTGGTTTGTTTTTGCAGCATGGCCAACATGGAAGTGGTTGGCATGAATTCACATGTGTAATTGACATCACAGAGCTTGCCTTCTCAATTAGTGGGAGAGAGGCTGGAGGGAGAGGACTTAGAACTCTAAAAAAATAATTAAAAATAAATAAACAAAAATGAAAACTTTGAAAATAAAAACACCATGCCACTGTGCCACACTGATTCTCACCCTAGCCCCTGATAACTGACTATATGCAGAATTGTTCGCATTTCAACCAGACGTATAATTATAACTGGGTTCATTTTAGTTTCATGAATTAATTTGACTCCAGAGGCTGTGTGTGCTCCACCCTGCAGAACACTGGCAATTGAAAACATTTAGTCATCAGCTTAATTTAGCCAGCACTTTTGGTCTGATTGGAACCACTGAAATTTGAGGAAAACATCTTTTAAGAAGGCAAGGGAGAAGGGGGGAGATGAGCAGGGTCCCCTGTGTGCAGAAAAGGCCAGAGGCCAAGGTTCTGGGGTTGCACGGCACAGCCTGGCACTCTGTCTCCTGGTCTGGCCATCCCTCCCTCTCCTGCACACAGAGGGCTCTCCATGAGGGATAACCTCCTGCCTGGGCTCCTGCTTACGGAAGCTCTCTCTGACCCTACTATGTGTCTCCACCCTTAGTCCTCTCCTCTTCCATCTCTGCTCTTGTCCCCCTCTCTCATGCTCCAGGCCTACACTCTCAGTGGCCAGCAGGATCTTTCCTCCCCATGCCTCATCACTGGTCTCCTGATCTCCTGATCTCCACACAGTTGAAAGCAGATTCTCCCTGACATCTTCCTACTAAAGCTGTTTTTCTTGTACTTTCTCACTTCTGCCCATGGTGGTCAACACCTCTATCAGCTGGGCCTAATACCTAGTGGCCTTCCTGCCTGGGGCTGTGGTCCCTCACATCACTCCCTGTTGGAGGAGGCAGAGAGAAGACCATGTTCTGCTCCTGAGGCTTTTCCAGTAGTCTGGATGAGGCCCCTGGAGCCATGTCCCCTGTTCCCCTGCTGGGTTAGTCAACAGGGCCATCATGGAACTGGTGAGGCAAAAGCCCCACTCCAGTCCTTTCCACAAACCTGTTTACCCATCAGTCCCTGACACGCCTCCCAGCCGTGGCTTGAGCTGTCTTTATCCCATGTGCCTATTGACACAACCTCCCAGGCACCTCTAAGACGATCAGTGACCTGGGACCAGGTGGCACCCAGCAGGTGACAGAGTCCCTGTTTGAGGCTTCTGCCTTTCCCTGCCAGGCCTCTGACTCGGGGCAGGGTGGGCACAAGGTCCCCGGGAAGGGGCCTCTCTCAGCGTCAAGAGGCCGAGCACAAACACACAGCAGAGGTTTAAATGCCGATTCCTGGAGAATCTGAAATAACTCATTAGTCTCATGGCTTTCCTCTATCCAGAGGTACCAGAAGGATGCTCAGACGAGACTTTGCTCTTCTGTGAGGGGACATCTCAAGGGACAGATGAGTCTGCTGGATTCATGAGCTGATTTCGTCCTGGGACAGCCTGGCCCCCCTCGCTGCCCCACCAGGGTCCGAGTCTTCTGCGGGGGCTTTTCTGGGAACTGGGAGGAGGGAAGTTCACTTGGAGAAGATCCTGTCACACTCTGGGAGCTCTGAGGGACAGCTCTGGTCCCCAATTTTGTGAACTTGATCCTCATAGCTCTTGAGGGATGGGAGCTCAGGTGTCCTGGTCTCATTTTACAGGTGAACAAAGCCAGGCAAAGCCTGGGAGTGCCAGAGGGAAGATGGGTCCACAGGTCTTCTGAACTCTGCAGCTACTCCCCACCCCTGGCAGGCTGCATCATGCCCGGTGAGCAGGCTGGGCTCTGTGCTGACTGATGACTCAGGCCATGCCCTCTGTGCCTGGCATCTGCCACGGGCCGTGCCAAGGAGCTGGGCCTGGCCAACCTGAGGAGCTGGGGCAGAAGCTGACTCCCAGCCTGGCTCCCTTGCCCTTCCCATACAAGGGACCATGGCCGTCATTCTGTAGTCTCAGCTGTCCCTAAGAAGTTGTCCCACACCTGATTCTCCCTGATAGCTCAGTATGTCTGCTGACCTTCTCTGTGAAGGCAGGTGGATGGAGAGTGGCAGAGGTTAAGTGACTAGGACAGGGTCACACAAATCCTGTCTGAGGTTGGTCTCTCACCACTCTCCTCCATCACCCAGAACTTTGTCCATGGGACCTCCCTCAAGTCACCTGACCCATTCTCCTCAGTGGCCAGCTTGCGGGCAGATGGAAGACCAGAACTTAAGGAGGCAGCTATAACGGGAACTGTGGGAAGCAATCACTACTCCTCCAGGCAGTCTATTGTGACTGGCTGAGAGAAGAGAATTTTGGGCACACCTGCTGCCTCCCAAGAACTCCCTCGTAGGAAAGCTGGCCCAGCAGGTGCCCACATCCCTGTGCTGAAAGATGCCACGGGATGGCAATTAGGATCTGTGAAGAGTAATTCTTCACTGCAAATCATCTGAGCTCTGAATCATTCAGGCTTTTGTGGGACTCGATAATCCCCCGCTGATGGATGGAAAATCCAGGTGAGAAGAAGGCACAGGGAGCTGCTGAATGTGGGGATAGGAGCAGACAGAGAGCCTGGATCCCTGAGCCTGGCGTGAAAGGCAGAGTTTGGGCAGGGGCCTGCCAGTCTGGCTTTGCCCCAGTGGCTGTCTTTGCCCACTAGGGCTCTGCCCTCGTCCCAGGGAGAGAGTGCTCATGTGGAGGCTGCTGTACCAGGAAGTGGGGAGGAGCGGGGATCCTGGTGAGGTGTGCTGGAGCAGGGGTGTGTGTGTCGGGGGCGGGGGGCGGGAAGGGTTAGTACCAACCCAGGACAAGGCTGGGTCTCGGTGCAGTTAGATGAAGGGGGAGGTAGTGGGGTGAGCAAGGGTAGGGAGAGGGAGACCACAAAAGAGGGTGCATGGTTAGGGGGATGGCCACTGGGAGAGGAGTGATTGGGTAGGGAACAGTGAAAAGAGGAAGAAGGGAGCAGTTCCAGTCCCGGCCACCAAGACCCTCCTCCACCTCAAACCTTGCCATCTGCAGCCCTGTGAGATCTCAGACAGAGCCTGGGCAGCCTTGGAACCCCCACCAGCAGACCTGGTAGGCTGGCCCTCACTGAGCAAACCTCGTTCTCCCAGTTCAGCGGTTTCCATGCTGAGCTGGGCGTGGGTGGGAGAAGGGGAACTGGGCTGGAGGCTGCTAGAGACACAGCTTGAGAGCTCTGCTCACATCTGGAAGGGTCACAACTTCATCCCCATCATGTGCACATAGTGCTTTGGATACCTGATCTCGGTTACAGATAAGATCATTGAGGATAAAAGAGGGTCGGTAACCAGGTAGTAGTAGTGTCAAGCTGAGGTCTCTCCACCCTCAAAGCCTGGTTCTGTCCACATGCTTGGGCCTCTAAGGATGGGGTCTCAGCACAGAGATGACCAGAAGTGAGGAGACTCGAGAAGAGATTCGGTGAAGGACGCCCGTGTCTTGGGGCTGATCAGGCCCTAACTCTAACTCATGAAGAAAGAACCCCCAGAAGGTCCATCAGGAAGACAGGAGTGGTTGGGGCTGAGAGGAATGATGATAGTGGGCACAGGAACTGACCTGGAAGCTGGAGAGAAGGTCCAGGGGTGAGGGCAGGAGCAGGGACATGAGCCAGATCCGACCCACCTTTGGGCTGGACTCCTCCAGCCAGCCCAGGCCAACCTTTGTGTGAGGGACCAGGTCATGCCCCTAAATGGGGAAGCTGAGTGCAGGAGGGGGCAGTGGATGCTCAGCCTTGTACTTGGGAGAGTCCCCTCAGGACTGTCCTAATGTCACTGGTGCCAGGCTGGGGCACTGCCCGAGGGCAATCAGACAGAAGCTTGCGGTGACCTGGGGAATCTTGCAGGTCAGTGCCTTTCCCTGGGAGCCCAGCCCAGTGTGGAGTAGAGAAGCATTTAGTAAGTGTCTACTGGGTGCAAGCCCCTGCTAAAAGCTTCAGCACTATGCTCTCCACCCTGCCAGGCAGGCACTGCTATCACCCCATTGTACAGAGGAGGAAGCTGAGATAGAGGGGAAGTGATGTGCCCAGGCCCACACCACTAGTAGGTGTATGTGGCCAGATTTGAACTCAGATCTTCCTGACTCCAGGCCCAGGGCTCTCCCCACTGCCTTAGACAGAATGATTTCTGCCCTTTGGCCCCCCTCTATCCCAGGAGTACTCACAAGGGGCAGCTGGTTGGTACAGTGAATAGGACGGCTAGTAAAAGGCCTGCCTGTGGCCCCTTTCACCTCAGCTTCCTTACCTATAAAATAAGGACAATAAAGCCATTTGGGTCACTGGGAGGCCCAGATTCGGTAATGTCTGTAAAGTGCTCTACAGACCTCAGAGAGCCATCTGAATCATAGCCAAGTGGATGGTGAGCCCAGGCTCACCCAAGGAGCAGGCTTAGCTGCTGCGTGGGTGCCACAGTGTATGACCACCACGGCAAGTGACCATTATGGCAAGTGCTTGCCAGCACACGCCCGTCCAAGCACAGGTCCAATGACTTTTCCTGTCCCAGGACAAGCTGCCAAAAGTCCCATGCTGTCCATGGCCTCCGACGCCCCAAGAGACAGCCAGAGAGAAGGCCGCCCCTGCCCTCTCCTTGCACCCCATCACTTTCCCCTTCTGACTCTCATGCCCATCAGCAATTGCAACATTTGGGGCAGTGTGGTGTAATGGGCAGAGAAGTGCTCTTGGCATCAGAAGACCTGGTTCAAATTCTGCCTCTGACAGTGAGTAGCTGTGTAACCTTGGACAAGTAGTTGATCTTTTCTAGGGCTCAGTTTCCTGCTCTGTAAAATGGACCTAACAGTGGATGTGGCCATTTCCTAACCCTGACGGGCCCACAACCTTGTGAAGATCAGACAGCAAGTGATTCAGAGATTGTACTCAAGGAGCTGGAGGAGACATTAGATGAAGAAACTGAGGCAGGCCTAGAGAGGCAGTCCCAGCTCAGTCATGCTCCTCTAGGTCCACAGATGCAAAGCCTGACCTCACACCAATCCCGCCAAAGCAGAGTGTCCGCTGACTGGGGAGGAGCAATGGGCCTCCAGCCTCCAAGGGGGCTGGAGGGCACCTCCTGGTCACTACCAAGGTTTATTGAGGGGTTGGTCTGGGGCACCGAGGGCAGGCAGTGCGAGGAGGTTAGGACCAGGGCTGGAGCCCCAGGGAGAGAAAGCCAAAATGCCCAGATGCCAGGCCCAAGGACAAAGGGAGGTAGCCGGGGAGGGCCAGGATTCCCCCCAGAAGTACCCCAGCACAGCTCATGAGCAGCTCCTGGAGGAGCAGTATCATTTGCTCCATTTTCCAGGTGAAGAGAGAGTCTGAGTGCTTTGAGATCTGGCTGGCTGCTTCTGGGCCTGGGGTTCTGACCTCTCCCCTCAGGTTCATCCCACAAGTGCTGTGCAGGGAAGGGGGTTCCTGCCTGGATAAGATCCAATCAGAGGGACTGGTTCCTGGTCTATGGCTGAAGAAGGTGGGCTGACCCAGGCTGCCTGTTTGCCTAGCCAGCTGCCCACCCTGGCCAAGGCCCACCCCTGGGGAAGGCCCAGGCAGGTATCTCTTGAATCTGCCCCACCTGCCCTACACCATGGGCCCAGCAGGAAGGGGATGGGAGGGGGAGGGGAGTGTATGGGTGGCCTCTCCAGCATGGAGCCAGGAGATCCGATCCTGGGGAGGCAGCTAGATGACTCACCTCATCTCCCTCCACCTCACCTTCCAGTCTAAGGATAAATAATAGTATTGGAGATGATCTCCTGGCTGGCTGCTGCCTACCTCACAGATCCCCAGGAAGGGCTGGGCTTTGGCTCACAGTGAAGTAGACAGAGCCAAGCAGACCTGGAGCTCAGAAGGCCTGGGACTGAAGCCTCCCCCACTTTCGAACTGCTCAGCCTTGGGCCTCTATTGCTCATCTGTACAATGGGATGCTCCTTCTGACTGAAAACCTGTGATCTTGCTCAGAAGCCTTGGAAAGGCCCCATCTAAGCCTGGGCTGGAGCTTGGGGTCAGCTCTGGCTTCTGTTCTCCGTGCTGGCCAGCCTTGCACATGGGGTTTGTGGCAGCTGAGCTTTGGGGAAACTGGGGATCCCAGAAAACTGGTGTCTCTTAGCATTAAGTAGTTTGGTGCCTCTGCTTCCTTGATAGCCAGGGCGTACGTAGTGGAAGTGGGAAATTGAGATTATCTCCCACACCCCACTGTGCCCTCTGAGAAGGGTTTAAGCATACTGAGGCAAGATCCAGATGACATCTTCCTGGGAGGTGACCCTCACATCAGGGTGTCCAGGGCTAGACTGGGTGAAAGGCCAGGAGACTTTTATTTGAAGAAAGCCTCCCAGGATGACTTTTAGGAGACTTACACCTGCTAGATCCAGACAGTGTGTGCATGCATGCATGCATGTGTGTGTGCGTGTGCATGCGTGTTCGGTCACTGCAACATGCACACACACTAAGCTCCTAGGAAATCAGTGCCAGCTGCCTGAGCAGAGGAGGTAAAACAGCTAGGGAAATGTGGTTCTAATGGCTGAGCCAGAGCCCTTCATACTAGCCTGGCCCCTGATCCTGTGGCAGACTTGCCCTCTCCAGTAGCCAGGGGATCCTGGTGAGCCTTGAGCTCTCAGATTACAGCTGATGATAAAGCACTCTCCCAAGGTAGGTGATGCCAGCCAAGAGCTCCTCATGGCCTGGTGCCCAGATCTCAGGTCCCCATGAAAGGAATCCAAAGCAAAAAGTGAAAAGTTACATCAGGAAGGAGTTCAATAGGGAGAGCAGGAATTTCCCTTCCAGCTCTAAATCCTAGGATCCAGAGAAGGAGCTTTAGGGACCATCTGCTCCAGCCTCTTTACATATAAGGAAACAGGCCGAAGGGGCAGCGATTCAGTCAACGCTGTACAGGGGCTTGGCAGAGCTGGGATCAGAATCTCCATCCCTGGCCTCAAAGTCCAGGGCCCTTTCCACCACCCCCTCCCCCACTAGCTGATGCCTTCCGCTGGACAGAGGACCAAGCCCCCAGAAAGGTTGGATGGCCTTCTCCTCGGGCGGAAGCTGTCTGGATCATCAAAACCAGGCTGCATTGATGAGGCCCCTCCTGAATGGCTGAGGCTGATGGGACATGAACGAATGGGGGTATGGCCTGGGAGTCCGGAGCCTGGGACCGAGCTTTGAGGGGCCCCGCTGGGCTGGTATCTGGAATCCTGGTCCCGGCTCTTTCAGGTAGTGTGTCGGACACGAGGAGGTTGGACTACAGGACAACAGTGGACTTTTGCACTTCTTGGTCCATGGTTGTATAACCCTCCCTCAGGCCTGGTCAGATCCTTGAGGAAGGCAAAGAATGACTCACTGAGGGACATTATCTTTCTAATATTAAATACATTTTACCATTTCCCTGTTTGCTAACAATTATTCATCTGTGTGGGCAGGACCACCCTGGGCAAACAGGGAAGTCAGCACTGGGTGGGTGCCCCTGCCTGGGCAGGGCTGCTTCCCCCTGCTTCTGCTGCCTCTAACTCTCCTAGGCTCCTCTGAAGAGTCTCCTCCTCAGGCCTAGCCTTCCATGTCACATCCTTCTGGTCCCCCTTCCCCCACCCCACATCAGCCCTTTCCTGCCTGGGTTTCTCCCCATCCCATCCCCACCACAATGACCAAAGAGAGAAAGATCTTAGCATCACAGTCAGTGTTTCGGGCTCCATAGGCCTTGGGGATCATATTGTGGAGCGCAGAATCTCAGGATACCAGCACACAGCCCAGGGCTGGTTCCTGGAGAGCTTCCTGCTTCATTCACCTATGATGCCCTCAATGCTTCCTGGGCTCGGAGGGAGCTCCAAGCCTTGATCCTCACCCCACAAATCCTGATGTCTGGGCCCACCTTGGCAATGCCTGGGAAGTGGATTTATACATGTATACATGTATACACATACATTAATACACAATGCATTCACTCATACACACATTCATATAAACATATTCACACACGTTCATAATGCACACACACAGAATGTGTATACATTATTACGTGTACATACATATTCACCATGTATACACGCATATTCATTGACATGTGCACACACACATGTATGCAGTCACCATTCCTATAACATACATACATGCATTCATAATGGACACATTCATACATGCACACACATATGCACACATACATGCGGATCTTCCCACAGCATGAAAAGAATACCCCCCACCTCCACCATATATTTGCTTGTTTGTGACTGTATTTTTCTGCAGGGATAGCCAGCCCACACCTGCAGGGCCCTGCCCATCCTGGAGCAGATGTAGCTGCTTTTAGCCATGCACTAGATCTGTGCTGCTTCCAGCTTTGGGGAGGCCATGGGGGTTCTGCCACCTACAAAGTATCTGTGGGCACAGGGAAACAGTCCCAGGCCCTCAAGACCATGGAGGGAGGAGGGAGGGGCTTGTTTGGTGTGGTCCCTGGGACCTAATACGTGTGTGTGCTTATAGGAAGCCTCTCCTGTGAGGGCACACATCACTTACACAGATCAGGACTTGGCTAAGAATGGCCCATTTCAGCCCAGATTCTGCTCCTCCCCTACTCCCGGATCCATTATCCCAGGAGAGGGACAATAGGTTCCCAGTTGCTTTCTGGAGCTGACTTCCTAATCAAGCCAATACCTGGAGGGAGGGGCTGCCAGACTCACCTGACTGACCTCTTTACAAGTCAGGATACTGAGTCACAGGAGAGTTTACATGACCCAGGTTAATATGCAAACAGGATAACTGAGAGGAATAATTAGAGCTCTGTAGTGGGCCCCTAAGGCTACAGCTCTCTCTATAAATGGAATCAGAACGTGTCTATAAAATTAGTGAGGGCAGGACTGTGGGTGGCTGGGTCTATGACCTTAGGCAGAAAAATCCCTTCATCTTCACAGAAAGAGGGAGCCATGACTGAGCTGGCTTGAGATAAGCCAAGGTAATGTCATGAAGTGACTGGCCCGCTTTGGGATAACAGACTCGCCAATACAGGGAAGGGAGATGTGCCTGGCCAATCTGGGAGCCTCCCCAGGCTGAGGGTCCATCAGCAGCTGTTCAGAGCAGCCTTGGGGGCTGGTGGGAAAGTCCCATCTTCAGTGAGGATGTCCACAGATTCTGGATAATGATGTGTTGGAGAAAGCTGGCCCAGAAGCCCTCTGTGCTGTCCTGAACCCGCCATCCTTGGCGCACCACCCCCACCATCTGGTAGCCTGGCTGGTCTTCCTAGGGCATGGTTTTCTCCATCTCAGCTCTGTCAGATTACAGGAGTCAGTGGCTTTACTGAAGCAGGGGAGTGGAGGAGCACAATCTCCACGGCCCTGCTTTCCATTCAGATAACCAGGATGGGAGTGGCTCATTTCAAGGAAGGTTTTAAATCCACTGCAGTAAGGCATGGACTGAGTGGGACATGGGTTTGAGCCTGGTTCTGTCCCTGGGACTCTGGGAAGGTCTTTCTTCTCTGTGGGCCTCCACTTCCTCATTTATAAACTGAGAGGGCTGGATAGGTAGGTGATACCACAGTGGATACAGCACCAACCCTAGAGTAAGGAAGATCTGAGTTCAAATCCAGCCTCAGACACTTACTAGCTGGGTTGCATGGCCCTGGGCAAGTCACTGCCTCTCCTTCCCCCCCAATAAAGAAAGTTGTTAATGGAGGGGGACTGGGAGATCAAGAAGTTCTCCAAGGTCTCTTCCAGCTTAAATCTACCAGTCTAAATTTCCAAATAGGAAAGAAATGGGAGGATGCTGCCAGAGTTTGAGAAAGGGAAGGCTAGCTCCTTTAGCATGCCCATGGTAATAAATCCATGGAACTGGGCGTGTCGGGGGTGGAGCCCAAGGGCTCCCAGAATCCCAGGCCCAGGCTTTTCTGATGAGGGCGCTCAGTCACCTCTGCCTGGCGGCCAAAGCCTTCCTTTCTTTGGGCTCAGAATGGAGTGACCTGGTAGCTGCTCCTCCCTGTCCCCCTCCCCCTCTCACCCTCCTTTTGTGTCTCATCTTCTCTCACTACTCTCACTACCTGGTAAGCTCCTTGAGTTCAGGGACTAAATTACCTTTTCTTACTTGTATTCCTAGCTGTTTGACCTTCTCTGTTCCCGGCACATAGTAGGTGCTTCATTAAGGTCTACTGACAATTGACTGTCCAGGCCAACCCTACACTAGGATCACTGCTTGGTCACCTGGGCCATGCAGAACAAATCTACCCCCTCTTCCTTGTGAGAGCCTTTCAAATATTTGAGAGCAGGCCTAAGTTGTCTCCACCCACAATGAGTCACAGAATTTGAGATCTAGGACGGACCCCTCCAATCTCCCCAAAGGGGAGGCTAGAGCCCCCCACCTTGAAGCCCTCTGGGGAGGAAAAGTTCACCCTGAAGAGTCCATCCATTCATTCCACCTGGGGAAGCTTTTACCTTGAGGAAGTTTGAGGAAGGCAGGGCTCGGGTAGTTCTAGCTATAGAGACTGGTTCAGTAAGACCAGAGAGACAGAGATCATGGATCTGCTGTGGAAGGCACTGGGGGAGGTGGGGGAGAGGTGGTCCAGCTTGTTCAGGGTCACACAGGCAGCCGATGTGCATTTGGGATGTTTGGTACCTGCCTGTGTACATACATACATACATACATGTGTTTATATATTTGTGTGTATGTTGTCTCTGACAAAGAATGGAAACTTCCTGAGGGCAGGCACAGCTTTGCTTTTGACTCCAGCACTTAGCATAGGACTGGTACAGAGAAGGGGATTAATGATTGATTGGCACTCACCTTTAAAATGGCTTGAACCCGGTCAGCCCCATTCCCAGTTCCTAGTGGCCAAGCCCTCAGTCCCCAGATCCATGGGCTCCAGCCCTGTAAGTCACCCCCAGGGAACCATAATCACAGGGGTACTTGTTTGTTGTTCCAGGGACTTGACAGGAATCCCTCCTTCCTAGGCTGACTTTCTTCCTCTCAGCTCCTGAGCATCCCAAGCCAATGGCAAGCATGCTGGGAAATAAGTAATGCACATGGTCAATGTGGAAGGCCTGATAAACAATGGAAGTCACGCATTCTCCAAGTGGCTCCAGCTGCTCTCAGGATGCCAGAAAGGGCAGAGAAGAGCCCGGGTGATAGTGAGGGGTCAGACCCTCTCTTCAGGGCAGGGCTCCCTCAAATGGCTCTGAGGTAACTAAGGAAGTTGGTAGCTGCCAGCTAAGTCCTTTTCTGGGGTGAAGCAGGAGCAGGAAGCCTGGCCTTTCCTCCCTCCCTTTCTGTTCACACCCAAGTCTGTACCAGGCCTGCAGTCAGGAAGACTCGTCTTCCTGAATTCAAATCTGGACTCATACTTACTAGCTGCGTGACTCTGGGCAAGTCGCTTAACCTGTCTGCCTCAGTTTCCTCATCTGTAGAATGAACTGGAGAAGGAAATGGCAAAGCACTCCAAGAAAACCCCAAATGGGGTCACCAAGAGTTGGACAGGCCTCAACAACAGCACAAATTATATACTTGATACATTCCTATGGCAGCCAGCCACCAGCCTCTTGCTCCGAAAGCTGTCCCCCCAGGTAAATCCGGATGGATGCCCACGTTATAAAGGCTGTGTTAGTAGATGGGTGTGTCCTGGGTACTAGGAGATGCCACCTACTGATCGGGAAGCTTCATTTACCCACTTACAGGGAGGAACTGTTTTGCTTACAACCAACAGGGTTAGGGAGGAGCTGGGTCTTTTAAAGCACCTGGCTGTCAATCACCCTGGGGCAAAGGAGGGAGGGGAGAGGCACTTCCTGAAGAGCGTCCCGGGCTTAACCGGAATCCGCAAACAAAGAGAACCACTCCCTTCCGAAGTCCCGCGCCCAGATTCACAGCGGTCCGGCCTGTACGTTGTTTTTACCGGGTCGGAGCTTCGCGCTCCCTGCAGCCCGGCCGGGAAGCAGGGCGGGGACAAGGCAAGGCTCACGCGGGGGTCTTCCTCGGGTTCGCCCTGCAAGGCGGGGGAGCAGGCCTGAGTCTAGACTCGGGGCATCGGAGCCTGGTTCATAAAGGAAAATCAGAGTCAAGCAGAAAGACGCTTAAAAAGAGTCTGAGAGATTGGAACCCAGGGAGCTGCCTCTCCAAGGCCAAGGCAGGCCCTGGGTCCTCCCGGCCACGCCCGCCCCAGGGATGGGTCTGCCGCCCTGCACCACGTTACCCGCACCCGCACTAATACCTGTTCCGCACCCAGGGAGGGTGGGGATGGGGCTGTTAAGCGGCCTTCCTACAGATTCATTTGTTTGTTGGCTGGGGCTGGGGGCGACGGAGGTGGTCTTCGATCAGTTGGTCTCCTTGCCTCCCCGTCTCCCTTACACCCCATTAATCAAAGAAAGGTGAAGGAGCGGGCTGGGCTGTGACTGTAGGCCGACGGCCCAGAGACCTCAGTGATTAAAGGGTTTGCGCAGGGTCACAGCTGGGAGTAGCCACACACTCGAATCCAGATCTTCTGGCTACCACGCTGCCTCTCAGTTCTTTCTCTCTCCAGCCACCTGGGCCACCAAAGCTGGGGAATTTTGTATCTGGCAAAGTGTTTCCAAGGAGCATGACCCTTGACAGCACAGAAGAGAGCCCAGGGATTCTAGAGAGAGCTACTTCCAGCAATGTTCTAGACTGAAGGGAAGCTGAAGAGGTGACTCCCTGGGAGAAACTCCCTAGGGGATGCAGGAGGAAAAAAAGGCACCAAGACCTCCATCAAGGTGACCCTCCAGAGGCACCAGGGCTCCCTCCCATGACCCGGGATTGTACCTAGCCTTACTCAATCCACTTCTAATTCCCCTCCTTTCCTACCCACCACCCTAGGGACTGTAACCCTGGCTCCTAGGGCCTAACCGACATGCTGTAACCCTAACCCTCCACTTCCTCTGTGGCTTCGCATAAGCTTGATGCCCCACCTGCCTGCCAAGACTTTCACCCACAGATGAAATTGCCTTAGACTGTCTGTCCTGCTCAAGCCAGTTCGTCTAGTTTTTGGGCTTATGACAGCCTCATTCCGGCCCATCCACTATCCTCTAGATCTGGGTACAAAACTGACCTCCCAGCTGAGCTGTAGATACATTTACCTGGGGGAAGAGTTGGAAGATCTGGGGAGGAAGGAGGCGAGTGCCGCAGGTTGGTAGCAAAGCCAGAGCTGAAGGCAAGAGGAAGGGATTATGCCCTGGGGGCATGAGCTTGGCTGGAGCAGAGGCTCTTGGCGCCCTCCAACTTCATTCTTTTCTCTTCATATTTTGATAACTATTTCAATATAATTGGTCTCTGTACTTCCTACCTCACAGGGCTGTTATAAAACAACAGTAAGATAAGGAAAACAAGGTCACAGCTATTAAGTGCCTGATCTGGGATTTGAACTCAGGTCTTCCTGACTGATCCCAGTGCTCTATTCACTATCTTGCTAGGAGTAATGAGGATCTACTATGGTTATGCATATGAAATGTAGAAATAAAAGTCCTCAGAGCAGAAGTTTGAGGCAGGGACCTGGTTACCTGCTTTATAGCATGAGGTGAATAGCTGGTCCTAGTGGACCCCAAGAGCCCTGCTAATGGTCCAAGGATATAGCAGGACTAGACTTGGGCCCAGTCTAACTTGATGGACAGTCACCTGAACTAATGACCAATCCTGTGATTTCAAAGGTTCCTTTGCTCCCCTCCCCTTCCTCTTTCCCCCTTCCCTCACTTTCTCTCCCCACCCCACCCCCACCTTTCTCTTTCCCTGGTCCCATCTGGGGCAAAGTTCAGGAAAGGACAAGAGGATGGATGGAGAGGGAGGTCTAGGCAGCAACAAGTCTTGTCTTTTCAGGGGACAAGTTTCAACTACCCCTTGACCTCATTGTCCACACACTCAACTTGTGAAAACACTGGAGACTGCACATTTACCTGGTATCAGATTCATGGCCTCCCTCTCACAAGTTCAATCAGGCTTCCTCATTCCCAAGGGTCTCCAAAGATATTTCCACAGTATGACTCCCAAAGGTGAGAAAGGGGTGAGGGTGGGGCAAGACTCCACTTGGTTGAGTTAGGAAGAACCAAGGAGCAATTCTGAGGGTGGGTGGTAACCAGGATCCTCCCCATGCATACTGGTCTCCAGGGGCTCTGAGTGGATCATTGTTGTTCATTGTTTCCATAACACTATCTCTCCACCTCTGCTGTCCCCTTTTCCTTTTGCCTTCAATATTTCCCAACGTCAGAGTCTTTTCCAATGAGTCTCATCTTCTCATTATGTGCACAAAGTATTTAAACTTCAGCTTCAGTATTTGATTCTCCAGTGAATGGTCTGAATTAATTTCATTATAACTATTGACTAATTTCATCCCCCTGTTGTCCAAGGGACTCTTCAAAATATCCAGCACCACAATTAAAAAGCTTCAATCCAGAGGTGCCCAGCTTTCTTTAGAGTCCAACTCTTGGCCATACATTGATAGTGGAAAAACCCCAGCTTTGACTCTATGGACCTCTGGCAGCAAGATGACATCTCTGCTTGTTAGTCTGCAGACCACATTTGTCATAGCTTTCCTTCCAAGGAAGCATCTTGTAATCTCACAGCTGCAGTCACCATCCTGCAATGATCTTTGAGGCCAAGGATACAACATCTGACATAGCTTTCATTTCTTCTCCCTCTATTTGCCAGGAAGTGATGGGGCCAGATGCTAAGATCTTAATTTTACTTTTATGTATCAGCTTTTACTCTCCTCTTTTACTGTCAACAAGAGGTTTCTTAATTCTTCTTCACTTTCTACCCTCAGTGGTATCAACTACACAGCTGAGACTGCTATATTTCTCCCAGCAACCTTACTTCTGACTTTTGATTTCTCCAGTCTGCCATTTCACATAATGTACTTTGCATGTAAGTTAAATAAATAACATGACAATATACAGCCTTGTCATATTCTTTTTCCAATCTTAAACCTATCAGGTGTTCCATGTTTGGTTCTAACTGTTGCTTCTTGACCCAAATACAGGATCTTCAGAAGACAAAATGATCTGGTGCTCTCATCTCTGTGAGGACTTGGCACATTTTTGTTGTGATCCACAAAAGGCTTTGGTGTAGTTAATGAAGAAGAAGTAGACGTTCTTTTGTAGAACGCCTTTCTCTATAATCCAGAGAATATTGGCAATTTGGTCTCCAGTTCCTTTGCCTCTTTGAAAACCATTCTGCTCTTTGAGTAATTCTCGGTTCACACATTGCTGGAGCCTAGTTTGCAGAATCTTAAGCAGAACCTTGCTGACATGTGAGATGAACAAGACTGTTCAGTAATTTGAGCATTCCTTGGCATTGCCCTTCTTTAGGACTAGGGTCTGATCTTTTCCAATCCAGTGGCTATTGTTGAGTTTTCCAAATCAACCGGCATATTGAATGCAGCATTTTATTTTATCTTGGAGTAGGGAAGGCAAGGCAATTGGGATTAAGGGACTTGCCTAAGGTCACAAGGCTAGTAAATGTCAAGTGTCTGAGGCCACATTTGAATTCAGGTCCACCTGACTTCAGGGCCGGGACTCTATTCACTGTGCCACCCAGCTGCCCCAAGTGCAGCCTTGTAACATGAAACCTTTTGGGTTTTAAAGAGCTCACCTGGACTTTGATCCCCCAGCCTTATTGTTAGGCATGCTTCCTCAGACCTACTTGGTTTCCTTCTCCAGGATGTCTGGCTCTAGATCAGTCACCTCAACATTGGGTTATTGGTGATATACCCATGATCTTTCTGGTATGGTTCTTTTGTGTATTCTTGCCACCTTTTCTTAATCTCTCCTGCTTCTGTTAAGTCTCTACCATTTTTGCTTTTTATCATGCCCATTTTTACATGAAACATTCCCTTCATATCTCAAATTGACTGGAAATCAGAAGCCAACAAGAGAGTTACAAGAAGGAAGTAACCTTGGGCCTTGGGCAAGTGCTCTGGATTTAGGGGAGAGAGAGAGAGAGTGTGCATAAACATGCAATCATACACACTCAAGATTTAAAGTAAAAAGTTCAGGCACTGGGACAGGTCTAGGTGTTTGAAGAGGGTGGCAGCCTTTCAGATTACCCTGCCCTGATGGGGACCCATTCATCAGTGACACCCTGGGAGGGCAGGCCTCAAAAGTCAGAAATACCTGGCTCCTTAGAAACGGGGTCCTTCTGGAAGCTAGAAGCCCAGAGCCCTTAGGTCACTTCTCTGCTCTCCTGCCAAGCCATCACTGCACACACAAGGAACCATGAGGCTACCAGAAGGCCACTGTCACCTGACTCCATTTTTAGAGCATCAGAGGCTCCAGACATATGACTGGGGTCCACTTTCCCAAGCTGTGCCCCAGGGTGCTATTGGGTCAGTAGAGAACACACTATTTCATGGGTGGTCAGCTACCTCACAAAGGAAAAGTTATCTCTATCCATGTCTCAGAGCAGCCCAGTCTTTGCCTTTTGACTGCCCAAATACTCCTGAAAAGATGCCTTTCCCTAATGGGCAGCTTCCTGGATGGAGTAGCTCCTGACTCAGGAATGGTCAGTAGACTTTTACTTGTACAGCAGCATATAAGTGGGACAGCTGTGGCAAAGTGAACAGAGCACTGGGTCTGGAGTCAGGAAGATTCATCTTTCTGAGTTCAGATCTGGCCAAAGACACCAGCTATGTGATTCTGGGCAAGTCACTTAACCCTGTCTGCCTGTTTCCTCATCTATAAAATGAGTTGGAGAAAGAAATGGCCAACTAGCTTAGTATCTTTGCAAAAACAAACGAACAAACCCAGATGGGGTCACACAGAGTCGGACACAACTGGAAAGCTACTGAACATCAAATGTCAATTAGAATCAGAGCCGTTCCCTTGTATTACAGATGAGGAAAATGTGGCCCAGGCCTAGGCAGTAAGTGATAGTGCCAGGATTTGAATACACATCTCCCAGCTCCTCAATGAGTGTTCTGCTTTGGGTGAAATTCTCTCCAAGAAGGGGTCAGTGATCCGGGCAGTAGCTGAAGCAGGGTCAGCCACGGGACCCTGAAGCTGCCAGTTCCTTCTGGTCACATCCCCAGTCTGCTCCACACGCTTTACGGGAGACAAGCTGTGGCATAGGAGCCTGGGGAGAACCACACTCAGCTGATGTTTTCCCATCTCACAGCCTAGGTCCCTCAGCTTGATCTGGAATCTGGTAGGGACAGAACATCTTGCAGTTAGGCTGCAGCTCCATCCTTGGAGCGGACTTGCTGAGGAGGCCATGAGCTTTTGTATTGCAGCCTGGCAGGGAAAGGCAAGCCTCTCCTCCCCGCAAACTCACTCAGTTCAGAAAATCATTCTTATTTGAGAGCATCAGGGAGGAGAAGCCTGGGGGCAAGTCTTGCTCCTTTAGCACCTCCCTGGGTTGACGACCCGAAGACAACTAGACCTGTCCTCTTAATGGCAGACAAAGGACATCTGTGCTTTTTCACAAGTGGGGACCGCAAAGGGGCTCCCATATAGCATCTTCAAAGACATACAACACTAGTCTGTGCTTAGAAATAATCAGCTTCCTGCCCAATGCTCTCCCAGCTCCATCAGTCTGCTTGCCTACATCAGACATATTTTACAGATTTGAAAACTGATAGTGAGAAGTTAATAACATCCAGTCTCCAAAGAACCCCAGATTTGTTGTATGAATTTGGAGGGAAGGTGGTCAAGCTCACAAAGCAGGACACAGAGATCTTGACAAGCTGGAGCACGAGGCCAAAGGGAAGACAAAATTCCATCTGGCTGAATGTCAAGCCTTGATCCTCAACATCACAAAGGCAGGGAAGAGATAGCCATTGTTCTGATGAAGATCTGGCCATCTGGGTGAAGACCAAGTCACCCACTGGGAAGGTAATTCAGAGAAGGAGAACAATCCGTAAGTCCGTGCTGCAGGGGCAAGGCCAGAAGCCACAGGCTCATCAGTGTAATGAGGATGGTTTAGGAGCTGGTTGTAAGGCGTGAACTGCACTATTGTGAAACATTCTCCAGTCCAAGAACTGGAAGGAACCTTAACAAGTGCCAGTGTTTACATGGTATTAAAGTTTGTTTGCAAAGATGATCTCACTGGAGCTTCACAACCCTGCAGGAGCTGGGTGCTGTTATGAACTCCATTTATACAAATGAAGGAACTGAGGCAAGGAGTGGTTAAGGGACTTGCCTAAGGTCACAGCTACTAAGTGTTTGAGGCTGGGTTTGAACTCAGGTCTTACTGACCTGGGTCCAGTTCTGGGCACTATGGTGCCCACTGGCTACTCATCTAGGGATTGGATCATTTAGTCTAACCCTCTCGTGGCTTTACAGATGAAGAAACAGGTCTCTTACGCTGACCTTCAGGCAGTACGGGTCAAGTACAGGCTTCATGCCCAGCTTCTGCCTTCAATTCCTGGGATTTACCTGTAGAAATCACATCTGGAGAGTGGAACCACCTGATGCTTAAAGAGAGGGAGTCTAAGCAGCCTGAGCCCTGACCCAAAGACATACTCAGGTTATCTTGTACCCGTGTGTCTGGCTCCCAAAGGTGGTGCCCAGGACAGTGAGGACACCATTGAATCTGTTGCTGCTGAACAACAGAAGACAGCTTGTGTAGACAGTGCCCTGAGATACAACCACCCAACTCCAACTTGGGTTCGAATCCTCCAAGGGGCATGTAGTTAGGCTAGGGGTGAAGGGGAGCAGCCACACACAAAGGAAGGGAGCTCCTAGTTCCACCTTCCAGGATGTCCATCTCCAAGGCCTCAAGCAGGGCCACCCCAGGTGGAAGAGGGGCTGCTGGATAAGGCATTGATGGGGACCTGAGTTTGAATCTTGACCTTGGGCAGTAACCTGCTGTTTCCTCTCTGTACAGAGGGACACAGCTTCACTGGGCCCTATTTGTCCTCTTAATGGCTGACAGACACTCAAGAGAACACGACTCACCACACACACACACACACACACACACACACACACACACCCCAAGGAAAACAAGTCAAGAGATGGCCATTCGTGTTTATTTTTGTGCAATTCTTGTTTAAATTCATGGATTTTAAAAAACCACAGCCATCCAAAAGGCACTTCAGGAACATGGGTTTACAAAGATCATCGCCCCTCCCCCTCCACACCAGGCTAGATTGGGAAGGGCAGCCTCCCAACCACCGGGGGTCTCCACCCCTCCCATTCCAGAAGCAGAACCCCAAGCACGCTGGACGCCTGTGGTGTTGGGTCTCCCAGCACCTCCCTGATGAAGTCTGGAGATGAGAAGGAGGGGACAGATAACAAGGCTCTCCCCAACTTCTCCAGGGATGGAGGAATGAGGCTGTTACCTGGCCCCCACAACTAACAGCCTCTAAAGCTCAGACTTTAGGATGCAGGAAGTGCTCATGCTCCAGCCCCTCCTGTCCTGGATGGCTGCTTTGGGCAGTTCCAGAGGCAAATGGTGACAAACCCAGACACAGGGGAGGGCTGCCATTGACAGGTTCAGGAGAGGTGTCAGTCAGGAGGCCCAACATGCAATAGGAAATGAGTTGGGAAGGGTGAAGATGGCAGATGCTGACCGCCAAGTAGGGCTTCCAGGCTTGAACATCACAGACACCTCTCTGGCCCTGAAAACTGGCTAGGAGAGTGCGGCACCCTCAAGACAATGAGGCAGAACATGGATCCTGGGGTCCCAATGGTGGCAAGTTCTGGGGTCCTGTGAGAGAACTCTTGGACCCTGCCAGCCCCCTCCTATTTCCAGGGCATGGTCTGCCCTCCTCCTTCAGAGGACATCACTGGTTCCACTGTCTGCTGACCCCAAAGCCAGAGCTGGGAAATGCCCCCACAGCCCTCGAATATATCCCTCAGCCAGGATGGCGGTGGATGGGATCTACAGAGAAGCCTCTCCCAGCACAGAGGGCAGTGCCCTGCACCCAGTAGGAGCTTTGCAAAGTTTTGCAGGAGGCCAGGGGTAGGATTCAAACCATAAGCATCCCTGCTTATTTAAAGTATCTCAGGCCAGGGCCCGTTGCTTCAACTCAAAATGTGTGTGCTTTCATGGGAGTCTTGGTCGAGGGTTTAAGTAAGGGTGGCCTTCATCCTAGTGACCCATAGTGGACAGAGGAACAAAAACACTGCCTCGGTTTGCTTTTGGGGAGCTGGCCTTCTATCATGCTCTGCCCTCAGGAGGAAGCCTCTGAAGAAGCAGAGTGTGCCCCCACCTCACCATTATAACCTGAGAGATGTCACATTTCTATCCTCCCCTCCCCAATCTCTTTCCATCCACTTCCACTGCTAATAATTTCCAAGTTCTAAGCCTTTCTGTAAAGAAGAACTCTGAAAGCGCTTGGCTCTGCTCATGGGGACTAGTCACCTAGAGGGTGAGGGGAGCCCCCAGCCCCTAAGAATCCAAGCACAGTGAAGGGGCAGGGAAGCTAGGCCCAGGTGCCTCCTGGTTCCCCAGGTAAAGAAGCAGCAGGCTGCACCTTAGCGGTTAGAGTCACTTAAAAAACTTTGGCCTGAAAGCTGGCTGTCCAGAGGCACAAGACCCAGAGTCAGGGGGCCCCTCCTCCTCCAACCCCTGCCAGTAAAAGGATAGTCTCAGAGGCAAGACTGGGACTTGGGGGGCCCTGGGGCCCCTCCTCAGAGGATGGCTGGACATAGTCTTAGCAGGCCACTGGGAAGGTCTCCTCAGGACACAAGGAGATCAGCCTACCTGGGTGACAATGGCTGGGCACGGTGTTTGACTCAAGGTCCTCTTCTGGAAACACTGGGAAAGGAGGCATTCACAGAAGACTTAGAGCATGTGGGAGAAGGCAGGTCTATGGAGCAAAGCCAGGTCTGTGGGGTTTCCAGACAGGCCAGGCTAGGGATGGACAGTGGGCAGGAGTATTATGGACGGAGCATCTGTATGACACCGGGCCAGGGGAAAGAAGTGTCTTCTGCTGGGTCCTTGACTAGGCATCTGGGTCACCTTCCTCCGGAGTTTGCCGGAGTGAGGTCTGTGCTAGGAATGCACTACCACATTCTGCAGGGTCCCCCACTTTTGTCATTCATGGAGCAGAGAAAAGCTCAGGGCCTGACGGGCCAGGGAAGCAGCAGCAGCAAGCTCCTCCATCCTCAGAGGGGCTCATCTCTTTAAGGCAGATTGGATTAGAATAGAAGAAGCCCTCTTCCCACCCCAGACCCGCTGCTTCCAGGAGCAGGACCTCCCTCCATGACAGATATACAGAGGATGGAGGGGTCTGAGGTGAAAGCAAACTCTTTTACTCAGGCTATCTCCCAGATGCCAACAAATGGGGGCATTTAGTTTGAGGAATACAAAACCTTCCCATCTCCATCTGTCCATCCACCCATTCATCCATCTATCTATCCATCACCCACCTATTCATCCATCCATCCATCCATCTACCCATTCATTCATCCTATGCATTCACCCATTCATCCATCTACCTACCTATTCATTCATCCATCCATCCATCTCTGTTCCAACAGCCTGGCACAGCTGCTGTCTCTACTTCCTACAGAAGGTGGCACATCCATTTAAAACTGATTTCTTGGCTCCCAGAGTCCAAAGAGCTCTCATCCCTGCACTACCACTAGGGTACAGGGCCGTCTTTTTGCCTCCTTCTGCTCAGGAGGGCTCTCTCTTTACCGGTTTCCTAATTTCTCTTGGGGGTCTTCTTTTTTGTTGGCCTCACTTGTTTGCTTGGCTGGTGCCTCAGGAAAGACAGGCTGGTATCTGTAGGAATAACCGTAGGGACGTAGATGATGCACGAGGTACTCCAGCTGATACATAGTGGTAGAGTCAACATAGTGGAAGGAAACGGCAAGGTCTGAACAGCAACCTGGGCCCTAGAGCAGAAGAAAGAAGAGAAACGAGGTGCAATGTTCAGAACAAAGGATCAGCTTCACACACATGCATGAGTGACAAGGATGAAGGATTATCAAGGAAGAGTCTAGAAACTGGCATCCTGATGCACTGTTGCTAGAGTTGTGAGCTGATCCAGCCATTCTGCAGCGCAATTCAGAACTATGCCCAAAGGGTTATAAAACACCACTGCTAGGTCTGCATCCCAAAGAAATCCAAAAGAGAAAAGTACACACAGTTACAAACACATTTCTAGCAACTCTTGTTGTGTTGGTCAAGAATCGGAAATTGAGGGGATGCCTGAACAAGTTGTGGCATACAAATGTAGTGGAATACCATTGTGCTGGGAGAGATGACAAGCAGGATGATTTTAGGAAAACCCGAACTGATCCAAAGTGAAGCGAGCAGAACCAGGACATGTGCACAGTAACAGCTGGATCATTAGCTCTTCTCAGAAACACAGTGATTCAAGTGTCCCAAAAGACTAACAATGAGGCAAGCTATCCTCTTCCAGAGAAAGGACCGATGCCGTCTGAATACAGATGTTCTTCACTTTTTTTCTTTTTCATGCAGGTAGGATTTGACACAATAGAGCTTAGTGCTAAAACCAGTTTCTCTACAACGCTGGCTGAAGGGCTTGGCAGAGAAAGAAGAATACTGTGTCCCTCATCTCCTCCCCACCAAAACCCACGGAGCTCACCTCTGGCCACTAAGGAAGGGTTATTACTAGTCTGCCATCCTCTACATTGCCTGGTTCAATAAGCAAAGTATAATTTCTACAAGGAGGAGGCAAGGGTTCTTGGAAGGACAGGCACAGGTTATGACAACCTGGTTACTCCGGGATGATGGCTAGAGATGCTACATTCCTACTTTCTGTTTATTTTCTGACCCTGGGGATGTGAGGGGAAGGTACATTTCTCCTATCACCTATTAACTAGAACCAAGGCTAGGGGGTGCCACACACACTTTGGTCAGCTGGCTTCTTTAAGCTGAGAGAATGATCAGAGAGTGTTATGACCACACCTGCCAAGAGTCAGTTTTGGAGACGAGTCTAGCTTTTTGATAGAGAATCTCAGGAATGGGGCTGAGATCCCATCAACCTGTCTGGACCATGGCTGAGGTCCATCTTCTCTGGAGTTTTCTCTGACTCACTAGAGGTCTGGTCAGATGGAAAAAAAGGGCTCTACAAGTCACATGTGGGGTGTGCTATGAGCAATGCATTCTATCACCTCATCCAGGGACTCTCGGGCCTTGCTTAGACACTCTCTGCTCTGGGTCAGGATGCTACTGGAGGTTGATAGTTGTCAACTCATTCTTCAGATTTTCCTACAGCATCACCATGCCACTGAGGACCACCTGTCCTACATTGGAATCCATGGCTGTGTGGACACTGCTGGTCACATGTGCTTGCTCTGGCCTGCTTCTCACCTCCACAGCTCTGGTCACCATGGGGTCATAGCATCCTTGGCCCTGAACACTTTGGAAGATGACTTCCTCAGTCGTTTTTGGCTGTGGAAGAATCAGAAGCTTCTCTTACAGTGTATCTAGTCCTTTAGGGGCATGCTCACTGGCTCACATCATTTGAGCCTCCAGCTTAGCAAGCAGAGGCAGGGCTGGGTCTCATCAACTGTGGCCATGGCCAGTGTCTGCAGACACTAGGTCACAGTGGAGCTGATGATAAGCTCTCCCCCACCCTAGCTCCTGTCTCAGTTCTTGGGGTAGAAGGCACCAGAAGCCAAAGAAGCAGGGCTGTCAACCTATGGATCTGTCAGCTAGTGGGAGCTCAGCCCCACACAGCAGCTATGTTTGCTTCCACCTCCCTCCAGGGAAACGCTGATCATCAACGAGTGTCCAGCCCGGAGAGCTGCAGAAAAATGGGGCAGATACTTTGCTTCACTTCTCTGAACCTTCTTGTACAAAATGACAAGGAGGGAAACATCTTACATGAGTACACTTATATAACCCACAGCTGATGGCTTACCATCTCAGGGAGTGACAGGAGAGGGAAGGATACAATTTGGAACTCAAAACTTCAAAAAAAGAACTATTTGAACATGAAATTGGGGGAAAATAAGACATATTAAAAAGACTTTTAATACAAATAAAGTCAGATTTAAATTTAAAAAAGAGAAAACTGGAAGGTCTAAGAGTAGCAATTCCCCTATGAGGTTTGGGGGCCTCACCCTGATGGACCAGGATCCCATTTGGACTGCCAAGCATCTTGGTTCATGCAAAAAGGATTGTTATGACCCCTGACACTTTAACCCGTGCATGTTCTGTGAAGGGGTGACCCTATGATCACCCAAAGCCCTGACCTGAGGGGCACTGGAACAGCTGGCACCATTGGCATGGGCCCTGTGGGCATGTGGCACATTCTGTTGGAAACAAGTCACTGTCTTGGGCCTGGGGCTACCTTGGTCCCCACTGGGGTCTGTGGGAGCCCAGAGACTTGGGAGCAGCTGCCTCTGGGGCAAACCCAGGGAGGCCAAACCAAATACCAGCTAATATTTAATGCAAGGCATTAGACATACAGTCTTTGGTGGGCACTGCCTGCCTTGCCCAGAAGCACCAAGAGCCAATGGCAATCTTGCCCAAGGCCCATGTCTACTGGGTTTATTCATGCTCCAGTGCACCAAGGGCTCTTCATGGGATACCCAAAATCCCCCAAGTCCAGAAGAGGGTGCTGGGACACTGACCCCAGTTCCCTCATTTTACCAAGGAAGAAACTGGAGGTCAGGGAGGAAGGTGCAGAGCCAGGATTAGAACCCTGAGTGTCTGCCTCAGAAGCCACTGTCTTTGGTGAGAATCAAGTGTTTGCATCTGGAGAAGGGTCCGTGATCTCCCCAGGAGGGAGGCGGTAAGAGAGAAGGCAGCAGAGAGAGAGAGAGAGAGAGAGTAAGTGAGTGAGTGCGTGAGAGTGTGTGTGACAGTGGGGAGGCAGGGGGAAGAACAGAGAATTTCTGGGGAGGGGGCAGTCAGGTGTATGTATATATGAGTGTTTATGAGTTGTGTGTCTATCTGAGTGCACATACAAGTATGTATATGTATGTGTGGCCTGGGTGGAGGCTGATCTCAGGACTATTCAGCAAAGAAGCCCAGAAAAGGCCTAACAAGATTGACCCACATCTAGGCAAAGAGACCCGTGTTGATTATAAACATTTCAAACATAGCAAGTGGAAAGGAAAGGGTGCTGGCTTTGGAGCCAGGGACTGAGTTCAAATCCTGACTCTGAAAAGTGACTCCCAGGTAATCTTGGGTCCTCTTTTGCCTCTGCTGTGAGATGAGGCCCCTCTGGGGCCCAGCCCAGGGTGCACTTGACAGACCCTGATATCCCAAAGGCTGACCATGGAATCAGCCTGTGTCAGTGCCCTCACTCAGCTCTCCACCCAGCCCCTTACCTCGACAGGTGGGTAGTAGTTATAGTTCCAGTACCAGAAGGTCTTGGGCAGGTAGCCCCTGATGAGGTGGTGCTCAGGGACAAAGGGGTGGAAAGTTTCCTTGCCACTGGGATCCCGTGAGTCTCCAGCCTCCACGCCTATGGCCTCCATGCACTTGCCGAGTGCCAGGTCCTCCACAGAGGAACTGTGTGAGCACTTGTTGTTCCGGAAGGCCTCCACAAACCTCCTGAGGGCCTCCTTGCTGAGCACATAACCAGCGCCCCCACTCATGTAGCCTTGCTTCACATAGGGCTTAAAGCGTCGCCCGAAGTAGATGGGCTTGGCAGGGTCGTGGTGGGATAGCAGCCAGCGGAGGTTGTCCAGGACAACGTAAGTGTCATCGTCGGCCTTCATGAACCAGTCAGCATCATCTGGGTAGTGCTCATACACGTACTGAAAGGCTTTGATGGTCTTCCAGTAGAGCTGGTCGCGGCCCTCGCGGGTGTCCAGCCCCACAGTGGGGAAGTCCTTGTTCTCCTCTGAGCTCATGAACAGGATCTTGTTGCAGCGCTGGCCCCACGTGGCCTTGACATGTCTTGCCTTCTTCTCAAGGTTCTGAGGTCCTGTCATGACCCAGCAGAGAACCCTGACTTTGTGGTAGAGCTCCTCGGCCACGTGCTTGTCCTCATCTGGGGAACAAAGACAGTGGGGGTCAGGGCACATGGTGACAGTATGAAGCCACGGCCCCGACCCTGTCCCGACCACTGTACTACAGCCTATGGAAGGTGCAGCTCAGGTCTGAGTGACAGATACACCCATTATCACATGAGCAGCCTTCCCATGTCATCACACGTGATGCTGGGTGCATGTGGGCACCAGACAACTGAGAAGGGCACAGCTACATCGCTGGAGCTTGGGGGAGGGAGCATAGTTGGGTTCCCAGGGAAGCTGTGGGGCTGCCATTGGCAAAGTCCTAGATCCAATTTGGAACCACCACCACCCTCCCAGGGCCTGCCCCATGCTACTCTGACCATCCATAGTGACAATATCTACATGGTGTGTCTGCCAGAAGCTGAGCAGGACCAACCGATCGCCAAGACCATGAAGTGTTGAGTGCCTGGATGCACCCAGCCCACAAAGCCAGGCTCTGATCATTTATTTCATAAATAAATAACAAAAAGTGGCGGATCTGGCCCTCCTCCCCCCAACACAGGCCAGCCAGCCTGTGGCTGGGGGAGAGGTCATCAGGTCCAGCTCAGGTCAGTCAATGCTTACTGATTCTGAGGAATCTGACTAGTGCTCGAACCCAGACCAGGGCACAGGGTGAATCTTTCCTTCCCATTTAATCAGGTACATGAAGGAGTGTGCCTTTTGTTTCCTAGGTCTCTCTGTGAGGGGGACATGCTGGTCTCTTGCCTCCCTGTCCCTCCAACCAAGAGTGCGAGGTTGTGAGTCCATCTCCAGGCTGGGTAGCCTGAGTCCCCAAGCTTCTGGCCTGGTTCCAGCTGGGCCCCCAGGCTCTCCCAGGACCAAGCCTCCATAGGCACTCCAGATCCCCAGGTGATGTCCAAAGAACAAAGGGCCCTGAGTGGAACTGATGGGGGCAGGACCTGGGGCCCAGGAAGAGGTTGGAAGCCGCTCCTAGGGCTCTGCTTGTCCCCAAAGCCAATTAATGAGTTGGTCATAGGCAGGCCCCACCTTGGAGAGGAATCAGGCTGCCCCACCATCCCATCCCAATCCTTGCAGTCGCCATCGCCAGTCTCTGAGACTGGCCAACACTGAAACAGGAGAGTCTCCCAGAGGGTGGGCAGAGGCCACCCAGAAAAAGGCAGGGCAGGAACATGCCTTGGTTGCCCCCCAATCCTGATGGCCATCTCCTCACCTCTGTGCTGGCTGATGTCTGCACCGAAGTCCATCTGGCCTTCGAGGTGACCGTGGCCAGCGTCCTCTGAGTGCCTGGCGTGCGGGTCATTGTGGAGAATGTGGGGCTGGATTTCATCTGGTTTCTCCAGGAGGATGTGCAGGAGCTGATAGCAAAGGAAGAAGCCCACTGCACAGCCACATAGGAAAGTGAGCAGGCTGGGCAGCGGCTTGGTGGCCATCTCCTCTGCAGGGACAGGGGGCTCATCACCTGCACAGAGGATAGAGTGCTCAAGCATCCAAATGTCAGTGTCGCCACCCCACCCACCACTGCTCAGGTAGGAGGTGGGCCATGATCAGCGTGGCCAGACCAAGAGGGCATCAGATAGGGCCGCAGGAGTGCAGAAGAGGTTGCACATGGCTCCGTGGGGCTGAGGAGGAGGCCACACAAGAGCTGCCCTTCTTAGTCACACACCAGGAAACCTGCATAACCAGGTCAAAGAGAGCACAACATTTCCTAGTCCGTCAGCTAAATGACACTTAGCAGGGAGTCTGAGGTCTGCCACAGCTTTACAAAGCTCTAGATGGACCAGAACTACTGGACATCTGAGCTTGCTGGCTATCCAGCTAACCTCTGGAGCCCAGACCTGTAGAGGGTACCAGCAAGGGGAGGCTCAGAAGTGCACCGCTAGTCAGAGGAGGTAGAGTCCAGTAAGAGTCAGTCAGAAGCAATCAGCCAACATGCATTTATTAAGCACCTACTAGGTGCCAGGAAGGGCACAGAGATAAAAGGGGTCCTTCTGATGGGGTATAACATGGGCAGGGGGTGTGTGTGGGGGTGCATGACGTATACACACATGCCAGATGAGGATAAGGTAGAAAACCCACAATCTCATATTCACAAGTATGAATAAGGAACTGGGTAAACTGGAGAGTCTCACACAGGGTAGTAAGCTAGACTGCTAGGATCAAGCCTTGGCAGGAATGGGTACAGCCACTTCCAAAGGAAATGAACAGAGGCCAAGCCCGGTGCAATATCAGATAACCTGATGAGGACTGACCCCAGAGAAGAGAAACATGGATCAAAGATGGGGGAGGATCCACTGTTCCTCCTCAGCCCCACTGATCATGGCAGGGGGCAGGCAGCCAAGACCAACTCTCTGGTTGGAAGGGACCCCCTGCACAAGTGGCTCTGCTCTGGCCAGCGGGAGCGACTTCTGGCAAACATGGTATTGATGATGGCCCGAAGGGAGGGCCAGGCCACACCATTCCTACTGTCTTTTTGGATGATATCACTAAGCCCTGTGCAGCAGAGGAATGCTGGTCATGGGGACCACTTGGATTTTCAGGATCCACATGATGAACCCTCCTTCCTAAGTCCATGATGGAGCCCCACAGGCCCAGGTTTTTAGGAGGTCTTTAGTGGAGTACAACAGGGAGGGGACTGAGTGGCCCCCTGGCCCTGGAGGCCTGCCCCCAACTCAGAGGTGCTTCCCAAAATCCAGGAACAGGCTTGGCTTTGTTTTTTCAGAAAAAGATGAGATGATTTTGTAGATATTTACCAACTGAGGGAAATGACTTCTCCCTTCCCTGCCCAAAACAAACCAAAATAAAACCAACAGGGAGGAGAGTCTCCAGAAATAGTTTTCTGAATTTCTCTGGCTTTCACTTGAGGTTTACAGGTGAAGACACACTGGAGATGATCCCAACAAAGCTGCTGACTTTACAGATCCATGGGTGAAGAAACCTGCCCAGCCCCGCCCCTCCAGCTCCCAAAGCAGATCAGCGGCCACGTAGCCACCGAGAAGCAGGCTGCTCCTTCCACATTCACTGGCCCCAGCTCCCAATGTCCTCAGAAGCCACATGTTAGTAGGAATGTCCAGGCCATTAACACTGAGGAGGATTCCTTTGTGTAGAGTAGTTTCAATGGAGGCGAGCCAGCAGGCAGCACAGCTGCAGGCCTGGAGTCTGGATATTGGGCTCAAACTACCTGGTGCAGGCAGCTGATGATCTCTAGGAGCCTCAGTTACCTCATCTGTAAAAGGGGCATCATAAGGGGAGCACAAGCTGCTTGCCTCCCAGAGGGACAGAACAAGGAAAGCCTGAGTCACTCTTCAGCGGAATGTGTGTCTTTGCATTTGTTATTACACATAGACATCACCTATGACTGTCACTATTTTTATAATAGTGACTGTAAGTTAAAACAATTTTAAAACTTTTTTTTAAGTTCTGAGTTTCAAATTCTCTCCCTCCCTCCTTCTCTGAGATGGTGAACAGTCTGCTACAGGTTTTACATGTACAATCATATCAGACATTTCCCTGTCAGTTATTACGCACAAGAAGCCTAAGAAGGGAGAGAGGGAGGGAGGGAGGTGGAGAATGGCCTGCTTCCTCCGTTCTTCCTCGGCAGTGCTTTGGGTTGTCCCATATTACTGCATTGCTGAGAGTGCTAAATCATCCGCACAATGTGGCGGTCACTGTGTGCAACGATCCCCCGGTTCTGCTCCTTTCACTTTGCATCAGTTCCTGTAAGTCTTTGCAGTTGTCTTTCTTACAAAGGGTTTGGTGCCACTTCAGGCACTGGCCCCTGTACTGAGCACAAGCTATGCTCTGATGTCTGCAGCCCACTGGGCCAGTGCTGGGTCCACTCAGACCTGCAGTCTCTTTCTTGGCTGGAAGTCCAGCCGTGGCTCAGTTGGACAGTCTCTCCTGAGTCTCCCTTTCACCTGAGCAACTCCAAAGGTACTGCTGATCATCCGGCAGCAGACTTGACTGGAAGCTTCCGCTCTACCTACGTCTGGCTGTTCAGAAATGGGGGACAAGCCTGTACCCAACAAGTAGGGTTAACTGAGGAAGGAAAATTCCATCCAAGAAGACGACCGCGGGCTGGGCTAGAGGACTGAAAGAAGTTCCCTAGAGATGGTTCCCCAAATGAACTTCATGAGGATGAGACAGGGGAACAGTGGCTGGACAGAAAGCTTGAGGCTGGGATAGTCCTGCTGGCTGGTTCCGCAGTCCCCTGGCTGTCCCTCCCTCTCGAGGGTTGGGGAGGTTCCCGGCCTGCTGTCCACATCCACATCAAACTGCACAGGCCACTTGTCACTGTCCTAGGGTGTCACACAGGGAGGGTGCTACACCAGTGTTTACTGGACTAAACATGCCCCCCATCCCCACACCAGGTCCCTGGTAACTGAATCAGAGCTCACTCCTGGACTTGAGCCCTGTCTTTGAGGCCAGAGGCACAAGCCTGGTGAGGAGGTGTCACCAACTCTGGGTAGATCTCAGACCCTGCCCACCCTTAGACTCTAGGATAAAACTCGTTCTCTGCTTGTCCTTGTGACCATTCTCACCTCCATGAGGGGCAGCCTTGGTGGCCATGAAACCAGTTCAAATCTACCCCAGGCACTTACTAGGTGTGTCTTAGACTCTGGGCAAGTCACTTAATTTCTCTCTGCCTCAATTGCTTCAACTGTAAAATAGGGGCAAATAATAGCCCCTACGGTACAGGGCTGTCTGCATTAGCACAGTGTATGCAGGAGGAGCTCAATCAATGCTTATTCCCCAGCTTCCAGACCCAAAGTGGAGGGGAGAGGATGGAGAGATAAGGGAGGGGCCCCTACATCCCCAGTGCATTCATACCAGCCCTAGTTCCTATGGAGCTCCTGCCTCCTCCCAGGCTTAGGCACCCAGCCCAATTTCTTTGACATTTCTGTATAAATTCACAACATCTCCACAGTGGTTATGAACTCTCCAGTGCAAACTTTTCTCCTCCCCACCCTCCCTGCAAAGGTGGCTAAACCCTGCCAGGGCAGAAACTGTCTCAGCCTCAGTCCAGGCTAAATCACAGAGTCAATGGGAGGGTGCCTGCCCAGGCGCACAGGCAGAATGTCCAATGGAATCTGAACCTAGGACCTTTCTCTCTAGAGTCCAGGTTCACTGGGGTTCAATCACAAAGTGCCTAAACGGGGTCCATACAGGGGCCCAAGAGACCCCACCTCCCCCTACCTTGATCTGTGCCCACTCGGCAGCTTTGTGGGGGGGAGCTAACCACGTGATGGGCCCTTGACCCAGCTGGGAACCATCTTTTAGATGTGCTGTTCCCCCAAAGTACTCAAGTCTGTGCCCTGGCCAATGTGGCCCCTGCGTGGAAGGCCAGCCCCCAAGGAAGGGACCTGGCACCTCCGGGACTGCCCGAAGTCACGGGGAGGCCCAGCCGGCCGGCAGCCCCGGGTGGAGGCTGCAGGCCCCCACGACGAGAAGCTCTGGGGGATCTCCCAAGGCGCCCGGCCCCAAGGTCTGGAAGGGGCAGAGGGCAAACAGGACCTCGCTCCTTATCTGCAGAATGGGTGGAGCCGCCGTGGAGAGATCCAGATGGTGGAGCTCGGCCAACAGGAAGAGGGAGAGCAGGGGGCAGTGAGTGCCCTTCGGCGCAGCCTCGGGCACGGGCGCTGGCACGGCAGCCCCCAGGGGGACGGGCGCTCACAGAGGAAGGGAGGGAAGGCCCCCAAGCGGGCCGTGGGTGCTGGCGGGGGTCCCGGGGTGGTGCCCATGGGGGCATGCGGCGAGGGCCCAGGCAGAAGCCCCTCCCGGGGCCCCTAGGGAAACTGAGGCCCGTCCGTGCTCCACACACCCCAGGCCCGGCTTACTCACTCTGTGGCCACGCTGCCCGCGGAGGGAGGGGGCCCGGGCCTGCTCCGTCCCCCAACTTCGGCCGCGGCTGAGCCTGCCCCAAGGGCGCCCCGCTTATCTGGGGGGGCGGAGGAGGGGGCGGGGGTGGGGTGAGGGTTCGGCCCGCTCAGCCCGGCCTCCGCGCCTCCCTCCGGCCCCTCCCCCTTTCAAAGGCGCGCTCCGGGAGCCCCGGGATCCCGAATCACGCGCAGACTCCAGTTCGAGTCCCGTCCCCTCCCCCCGCCCCGGGGGCTTCGGAGGACGGGGCCGGGAGCACCTGCAGCCCTCGGACGGCGGCCCGGGAGGGACGGCCTGGGCGCGGCCCCGACGTACCTGAGTCCGGCGGCGGCTCCCCTCATAGCCCTCCTTCGGGGCGGCTGCTCTCCGGCCCGACGCCACACGGCGCCGCTAGCCCGAGCAGCCCGCGGCCTGCCGGACCTCGCCGAGCCCGCCGGGCCAGTCGGGCCGAGGCTCAGGCCGGCCCCGGGCCCCGGGCCCCGCCTCTCCCCTCCCCCCAGCCCAGGGCGCAGCCGCCGCGGTCGGGGCTCCAGCTCCTCGGAGCGGGCGCGGCGGGCCGGCTGGGGGCGGGGCCGGCGTGACGCATGGCGCGACGATTGGCCGCTGCGCCTCGGGGGCGGGGCCGGAGGGCCGCTAGCCGCGCTCGCCCCGCCCCTGCAGGCTCGGGCGGGGGGCCGAACGTCACGTGCTCGGGGGAGAGGCTGCGACGGGACTCCCAGGCTGGAAGTGGGGGGAGGGGTCCGCCGCGGTAGGGGGCCTCGTGTGCGCCTGCGCCTGAGCGAAGGCGAGGGCGGCCCTCCAGGCTCCCGGGCCCAGGCCCCGCCCCTCGGGGGCTCTGGATCCCGAGCTCGGGGCGGAAGCGAGGCCCCTCCCACGGAGCCGCCAGGCCGCTGGGGGCCCGAGAGGCCGGCCCTGCCCGACGGGCACCGCGGGAGCCCCGGGACGGCTGCACGCGCTGGTTCCGTCGGGCCCCCGACCCCGGAGCGCCCGCCTCTCCTGCGGCGCCGCAGACGGGGAAACTGAGGCATCGGGCCGAAGTGAGAGTCCGAGGGCCTCGGGCCGGTGCCCCAGGAGTGGGGCGGCTTCGCGTGGCCCCCAGGTCCTCAAGGGCGGCCCCTCGTCTGGCAGGACAAACTCCCTTGGGCTGCAGGGCCGCACGTGGCCCAGGGCCGCGGGTTCCCCGTCCTGTTTTCCTCGAGCACAGCCTTGGTGGGTGTCCACCTGAAGTGGGCACCCCTCGGCCTGCCCGCCGTGCCACCCTGGTCATCGGGCTCCTCCCCATCCCTGCGGGGGCCAGCTCTGGCTCCTGCTGCCGAGCCCCCCCCTCCCGCTTTGCCCTTGCCCAGACCTGGGGCTTCGGTCCCTCGGGCTCCCCTGCCAAGGCTTCGGGGCCTCGGCGGGCTGCAGGACCCGAGGGGCTCTCACCGCCCTGGCCGCACCCTCACATCTGCCCTCCTTACTGGGGGCACCGTTGCCAGGGGCTCACCATGAGGTGAGTCACCAGCTGCTCCCCAATAAAGGTCAGACGGATAGAGGGAGGCGTGCCCCCACTGACCCTGGAGATGGAATGGTTCTGCTTTATCGTGGCGCCTCGGGCTCCTGCCTGGGAATGGACCCCACCAGGTAGGGAGTCGTGCGCCTTGGCTCTCACTTCCAGAACGCAATGGGACTGTAGGCGATGCCTTTCCCTGATCAATCACTGCCAGTCTCTCATTAACGACACCTGCCAGAAGGAAGTGCCCTTGCCCAAGGTGAGCTGGGGAAACAAACCAAACAACTGGGCAAGCTTGGGGGGGGGGGAAGGGCAGGGTTTAGCAGGACTTTCAGGCTGTTTGGGAAGTGGGAGGGTGAGTCACAGGGAGGAGGGGAGAGGAGAGAGAGGCTGGGCAGCGCTTACCACCCAAACCCAACGACCAGACTCAGAGCTGGGTCTGACCTTAACCCTAGATGCCCAGTGGGGCAGTGAACAGGCCTGGGCCTCAGAGGGCTACCTGGCCCTCATCCCTGGGGACCCACCACTCACTCAAGGCCCGAATGAGAATTACAGTTTTTGTCTGGACCAGCCGTTTTCCCTGACAACCTGGCAAAAGCAGAAACTTTCCCAGATGGGGAAGGAGACTTCTGCTTGGTTTTCAGAGGCCAGACAGGGACTGGTTTCTGGATCGGTGAGAGGCCTGGACAACAGTGAATAAAGAAGTGTCCAGCTGCCCTGGGAAGCAAAAGGGCCCCACCCTGCCCACTTGTGCGGGTTTTCTTTGTGAGGACGGATGAGGAAGGATTTTACAATTACACAGTCGATCTCAGTGGGTAAAGGCAGGAAAGTTCCCTGTCCTTTCATCGGGGAAAATAGAACCTCAAGCCCTTCTCTGAAAGACTAGAAGGAGATTAAGGAATTGGGGTTCAGTAAGTGAGGGCAAAGCAGCATTGCCCTGCCAAGGGAAGGACAGGGAATTGGCATGAGCAGGGGCAGGACTTCTTCTTCTGACTGTCCCAACAGGGACTGGGAGCTGGGATGGTTAGACTGCATTCTTCAATATAATTATGTCCTGAACCATCATCTCAGGGGCAAGGGAGATTTTAAATTCTGTTCCCTAAAATCCAAGAGACAGAGTTGCATGCTGACTGGAGTCTACTTCCACATCAGAAAGATGAGACTCTGGTCCCACCTCAGATCCATTTTGACCATGTGACCTTAGGGAGATCTGGCCTTCCTTGAAGACTGAGTTACAGAGAAGGGGCTACCTGACAAGACTCCAGGGAGTTTCTGCACATAGGTTGTCCCTAGGGAACCCCTGAGGTCCCAGCCTCAGGCCCTCATCCTTGTAAAATAACATGTAAACAGTGAGGACCACAAGGCAGCTCTGCCCTCTGGGACTTGCCAGGTCTCCTTTCTTCCCCTCAGTTCTGGGAATGTTCTTGAAGGAGCCCCAAGGTTATTATCAGGGAGGAAAAGAGGGTGGGAAGACTCCGGAGGAAAAAGCAGGATCATCCTCTCCCAAGTCCAGGATTCAGTGGAGAGACATCTAAGGGGGAGGCACACACACAACTGAAGTCTATCTGCATGGTCTCCCCCATTAGAACGGAGCTCCTTGAAGACAGAGTGTCAGATTTTTCTCCTGGAACCCTGGTGCTTTGCATACAATAAATGCACAATAAATTCTTTATTTTTTCATTCATTCATTCCAAGGAAGGGGCAGTGGGAATTGGGTGTGCAAACAAGACTTCAGAAGGGCCTCCTGCCCCCTACCCCACTCCTTCCCATTTTCCCCTCTCCCCTTCCTGTTCCTCTCTCTCCTACTCCCCCTCCACCTCTACTGAATCGAGAAGAGCCATTCTCCAGGATCTTGCTCTCCTCCACTTCTTTTCATTTCAGAACCTCTTGGTGCTGATATGTAGGGTTTAGGGACCCCCAAATACCGAGGTACAGGACAAGAGTTATCTGAAAAGAATTCACAGACTCCCGCAGTCTCCCAGGCAGGTGGCAAAGAGTTTATTATAATGCTAATAAAGGCGAGCTGAGCTCCTTTAGAGAACTCACAACCAAGCAGGAGTGATGCTAAGACTTATATAGAAAAGTTACCATGAATTGTGTGGCAATATGCCAGTTAGGTCAGGTGGGTAGGAAGGAACAAACTCTATACCTTGGGCACAGGTGTCATTCACTGCTGGTTTGGCCTGGGGAGGGGCTTCTAAGGGATCTGTACATCTAAGTCTGTAATAAGATAGTCTTGGGTGTTGACATCTGAATTGCATAGGGTAACTAGGAATCAGTAATTACTACTTGATAGTCCTCTTGGTACAAAATGGTCCCATTCTTTAAAGGAAATTGTACAGAGATAGCTAGTTGCTGTAGGGAAAGTTTGCCTCACTGGGGCCCCCTCAGGAGTTACTTCCAGAGATAGGGTCTTTGACCAGGTGGAGCAGCGAGCTGCTGTCTCCTGAGCACAGGTAAAGTATGCTTTTTGGCTCCTCATTTACCCTGGGTTTCCCCTGCCTCTTAGCCATTTCTGTTTCCCCTCCCCCTTCCCGAACCAAGGTTCTTCCCTTTAGAAGAGAAAGCAGAAGTCAAGGAAGGGTGGAGGGGTCCTCTCCACATTCTTCTGTGGCAGTAGCTCGCTCCTTTTCCCAGATGGCTAGGTTGGTGAAAGCTAGTTGGGAGCCTCCACCACTCACTGGCTGGGGCCCCTGAGGCAAGTCACTGGGTGTTGGGGACCACTGTTCAATGGGGCCCATGCTGCTGGCCTAGACAGACCTCAGACTGGCTCAAATCAAGTAGTGGTTATAAAGTAACCGATGAGTCCTGAATGTCTAACACGCTAAGGAAATGTCGATTACTTGTGTACTGAGGAATTAGGACAGTGGTGATTAATGGTGGTAGAGGCGGGTACTAAACCCTAACCCTAATTCCGTTTGAAGCCTCTAGGCAGCTGCCCCAGGCTAAAGCCCTGGATGGTCAGCACCCATATACAGTGTTAGCTCCGAAACCCCACTGACACCCGGAAAGGACACACTCCCGTCAAAGCCGAGGTCTTCATTTAGTGCAACTCCATAGCAAACAAATTAGCGACAGTGAATGTTTCCCCATAGCCACCGGGGTCAGGGACACATGTGTGCCGAAGAAATCCCACGGGGGTGGGGGGCCACAAAGCCAGGGGGCCACTCAAATCTCAATGGGGAAGCTGTGAGCCCTGGTGCTGCCATAACTGCCCTTGGATAGCTCTCTGGTGCCACCTGCTGGGCCTCAGTCACCCTTTCTGGTGATCGCCTGTTTTGCGTGTGTGTGTGTGTGTGTGTGTGTGTGTGTGTGTGTGTGTGTAGCCAACTTTAGAACCAATTGTTAAATTTCCAGGATGAACATAAATCTAAATGCTTCATATTAGGGTTTCATTTATTGTTTGGTTGATTGTCTAGACGGAAGAAACTGATGGAGATAATGCTAATAACGCAGATAAAACTGAAAAGAAAGTCTCGTGTGCCTTTTTTTGAAGAGCTGGTTCTTAAGCATTTGCCAGTATACCCCTAGATTCCAGGTTCCTTTTCTTTTAAATAAATTTTTATTGATTTCTTATGTTTTTATTTTATTTATTTATTTTTAGTTTTCAACATTTATTTCCCCAAGATTTTGAGTTCCAAATTTTCTCCCCATCTCTCCCTTCCCCGCACCCCAAGACACCATGTGTTCTGATTACCCCTCCCCTACTCTGGCCTCCCTTCTGTCACTCCTCTCCCTTCCCTTATCCCCATCTCCTCTATTTTCTTGTAGGGCAAGATAGATTTCTATACCTCATTGTCTGTGTTTCTTATTTCCCAGTTGCATGTAAAAACAATTTTTAGCATTTGTTTTTAAAACTTTGAGTTCCAGCTTCTCTCCTTTCCTCCCTCCCCACCGAGAAGGCAAGCAATTCAATATAGATTATAAGTGTGTAGCCATGCAAAAGACTTCCATAAAAGTCATGTTGTGTAAGACTAACTATATTTCCCTCCATCCTATCCTGCCCCTGTTTATTCTACTCTCTCTTTAGACCTCATTCTTCCCCAAAAATGGGTACTTCTCATTACTCCGTCCTCTCATTTGCCCTCCCTTCCATCATCCCTCCACCCCACTTGTCCCCTACTTTCCTGTAGTGAAAGCCAGATTTTCATAGCAAATTGAGTGTACATGTGATTCCCTCCTTAAGCCAAATGTGATGAGTAAGCTTCACTTTTTCCCTCTCACCTCCCCTCTTTTCTCCTCTGTTGAAAAAGCTTTTTCTTGCCTCTCTAATATAAGACAATTTGCCCCATTCTATTTTTCCCTCCTCCCAATGTATTCCTCTCATCCTTCAATATTATTTTTCTTTCAGATAGCATCCCTTCCTATTCAATTCACCCTGTGCTCTCTGTCTATATGTATATAATCCTTCCAACTACCCAAATACAGAGAAAAGCCTCAAGAGTTATAAATATTATCTTTCCATGTCAATTCAGTTCTTCCAAGGCCTGCTCAGGTCCTGTCTGTGCATGCGTGGCTCACTCTGGACTGCACTCTTATCCCAGCGAGGCTCATAGACCTTCCAGGCTGTCTTGGGCTGGAGATTTGCTTCAGTCCATCATTGTGTAGATTCTGCAGCTCCAGAATTAGTTTAGAGCCAATTTTTACAGTCATTTGACTGGGCTTGGAGGGCACGCTCTAGACAGTCTGTGCTGTTACTCTGCCATTTTGGCTCTGCACTGCCCCCCCCCTTATGTTTTTATATCACCTACAACCTGCCATGGGTCCCCCTTCCTGACTCTCTCAGAGAACCATTCCATAAAAGAGATTTTTCAAGGAGGAAAAACAGGAAGAGAGAAAGCAACAAGCCAAAGCACACTTAATACCCACCAGAGGCCCTGGTGTGGCCCTTTGGTTCACCTTCCTTCCTTGGGGGCAAGCTTGTTTGGAGGGGGGCCCTGCAACCTTCCTTTGGTCATTTGGCGATTGTTGTGGTCACTGGGTTATCGTTTCCTTGGCTGTTCTTTTTGCATCCCTTCATGGAGTCTTTACATGCGCTTCTATGGTTTCTTACAGCACACTAATATTCCATTCTTTTGGTGTCAGTCAGTCAAATAAACATTTATAATAAATGCCTGCTGTGTGCTGAGAACACGAAGACAAAAGCTCATTCCAGCCCTCAGGGAACTCCAATTCTAGTGGGGGAGATGACCGGCAAAGAATGGAACCCAAATGGTCTCTGCAGAACATGGATAAAGCCCCGAAGTTCTGGGGTGGGAGGGGTGGTACTTAGACCCTTTCCTCACCTCCTCTTACCCTGCTGCCTCCTTGGCTCCCTATTCTCCAGATCCCAAGAGTACTTTGCTTTGAGTTCCTTTACAAGGGGAAAGAGAACATGCACAGTCAGAAATAATGCAGCAGGTAACAGATTGCTTATGAGACCGTGCTCTGGCCTTGCTGTCCCACGGCCAGTGTGGCTGTGTCTCCCCCAGGGCCATCTCCGCTCTCAATGTTCTTCCCACTAGCCTACTGTCCTAGAGATGTGGAAATCCATCACTGTCATTACTCGGGCTTCCAAGGCACCGAATCAAACTCGAGAACAGCCTTGGCAAAGCTCTGGTGCAAGATTTCCTGGAACTTTCCGCCAGCCCATTCTGGTTTCCATGGAGATGATCATGGCCTGGGAGGGAAAGAGGAAGAGACAGAGAATGGAGCCATAGAAACTATTCATGGAAAAGCTCTGTAGAAGGAGGACCCAGTGCCTCCTCCTCTTAGCCAAGAAGAGAAGGGTGGGCTCCCAGGGGAGTGAAACTCTTGGCAATTTTAATAGGAAGGCCAAAATGGTAGAGCAGCCGCAGGAGCTGTCCGGAAACGGATTGTTATCACTACAGGGAAAAGGGGGGAGTTCCTTAGAAACATAAGAGGAAAAAAGACAATTGTGATGGTTTACATTCTGAATTTCACAATATAATAATTCAAACAATGATAAGGGATATTTATCTGGTATTTTAAAGTAAGGACAGGAAATCAAATTTATTTCCCAGGTGAATCTGTGTGGAAGAGTGGATTGAGAGGTAGTCAGAAAGTCCAATTCAAATTGTACCTCAGCCTGCCTTAGAAAACGGAGCATCCTGGTTCAAGAGTGCTCTAAATAAGTCAGGCCTCAGATGCGGCCCTACTCTTATCCAGTCATCAAAAAGCCAAGCATATTCATCTAGAATCTCAAATAAAGCTTGGGGAGCACAGTGAAGAATGGGATGGGGCCCCAAAGCCAAGGGGCTACAGAGGTAACCAAGGTGAAAAGAGAACAGCAAATTGGGAAATGCCTTCATTTCGAATCCAGAGCCAGGGGCTGGAGCTGGGAGATAAATGGAACCTCGATGGCTTCTGAGGAACTGAGGTCAACTTTGAATTCCATACCCAGCCACCACTGGGGAAACTGCTTAAGGTGATGAACTAACAATTTATAAAAGGGTAGGAGGAAGGGGAGACCCATGTTCAGCAATTCAGTTGGGTGCCAATGTTTTCCTAAGCACTCAGCTAGATGATGGAGATGCCAAGACAAAAACAAAGCAGTGTTTGTGGTCCAGAATCTTCCTTTAAGAGGGAGGAGACCTAATCTACGGACAAGGAGATATAGAATACCTAAGAAGGAATTTGGAGAGTGAGAAAGCTCAGGATTATCATAAACAATTTCATGTCCCAGTCACCAACGTTGCAAAAATAATTAAAAGTGACCCAGCTTGATTCTTGTGGGACCCTATGAAAAGGCTGTCTTCACCCATTGCTGGTGGTGTGGGTCCATCTGTGGAATCTCTGGGCCTGTACATGGTGTGAATCACAGAAAAGAGTGACTGTCTTTGATGATCGCATGAATGGAAAGATACTCTAGGTGTCTAAATGAAGAGAGATATTTCCTGGAAAACTATGATTATGTTTAATTGCAAAGAACTGAAAGAACCCTTGATGTTTAGTAGTTGGTGAGTGGCTGTGTAACTGAAAATTGTTATTACTGTGTATTAAAAGTAAACATGATCAAAATAAATCAATTTGAAAAACTTTTAAATGGAATGAGAAACCCATTTCCCACCTGACTGTATGCGTTGGTTTGGGCTTCTCCATTCTGTCCCCAAGAGCCTCGCCATCCTGCAAAATCATATCAGCTTTGGTACTCACATGTCCCTGGGATCCCCCCATCCTCCTCAGACCTGCCCCCAGATGCCTTCTTACTCCCCTCTTACCACTTGGAGGCTCTTTCCCTATTAGATTGTAAGATTCTTGAGAGCAGAGGCTGTCTTTCTTTTTCATTTGTATCCCCAGAGCTTAGCCCTATGCCTGGCGCATAGTAGGTACTTAATAAGTCAAAGAGAGGGGGAAAGGAAGGGGACACAGAGGAGATGGGTAATACACTCATGGACATAATGCAGAAATTGGTCTTTTATTTTCTTGTTAAAAGTTACATGCACAAAATGTTTAGAATGGGACGCCTCTTACTTGGTCATTCCATGTCCTGTCCCTTCTACCTCCTTGCCCTTGTGTTGAGTTTCTCTTTCCAGTATTTGCTCTTCAAAGTTGAACTGATCCACTCTATCCTAGCAGGAGAATTTTGTCTAGAGACACTGCTTTCCCAGTGCCCCAGTGCTTTGCTTTCTCTGGCTAAATAAGCTAAGCTTTGTAGTCTTAAAGACACCTTCTGGCTCAGGTTGCTGCAAACTGACCCTTCTCAGGAAGAAGGAAGGGAAGGAAAGGGCACATGGTGGTTCACGTCCCAACAGCCCACAGCCACGTTTGACCCTTCATATTACCAAAGTCAATCCAAGTCCAGGGAAATGAGCCGGGTTGGGGTGTGGGCAGTCATCTCAAGGCTCAGGCATTAATCATCCCTTATCTAGGGCTTTCCCTGGAGTGAGGTCCATACTGCTCTCCAGGCAGAGACCAATGACTTTGCATATTTGTGACATTCAACCTCTTCTGGCTTTCTAGGTGAGCCAGTGGGACAGCAGGTGAAAAGGGCTTGGCCTGCTCTGGCCAGGTTGGCAGTTGTTATTCTTTGTAATAGTATGGGGACACGTGACCCAAGAAAAGAGTGGGAAGAGACAGAGATCAACAGGTACTCCCTGAGGCTGCCAGAGGGGTTCTAGAGCTACTTTCCCCTGGGATATGGAGCCCAGGAGACTGATGCTGCTGCTGCTGTTCCAGAGTCATGGAGGCTATGCTCCTGTGCCCTCCACCCCTGAGCACTCACTGGGCATCTCTGCTTGTGGTTGGATGCTCCCATGCCTTAGAGCTTTCTATGACTTCAACAGATCTTTTGAGAGTCTGGTAAAGCCTGGACTCATCTTCTCAGAATATGCATAGGGTCACGAAAGAAACCAAATGCGTTGTAATAAGATCATCATTTCCCATTGAAGTTCATGGACTCCCTGAAGTGGACTCTAGATTCAGAGCTGTGGCCTTTGAGGGTCATCCTGAGTCGCTTGGGCCAAAGCATTGGATCAGCTGGTGGCCACGTGTCTGCGCATGATTGTCTTTGAAGATGGTGTGCGTGGTTCTCAGAGAATGATCACGCAGGCCATCACTGGAAGCCTACTAAAGGCCAGTCCCCTGCCCACTATCCTGGCATAGCCTTGTCTCTATGCTGCTGTAAGAAACCAGAGGAAAATTGTGGTAGGAGGTCACCTGAGACTGGATTAATCAAGGCAGATCCAGACTCCCACGAGTAGTCATCTATACTCACAACCTCATTTACTCACCTCCCATTCACCTCCTCCCCTCCCATGATTAAAACTGATCTCCCAAGGTTAGTGATGACCTCACCAGCTAAATCCAGGGGACTCTTTTCTGTTCTGGTTCCACATTGGCCCTTGGCGCAATTTTCGACACAGTCAGCCAGCCCCTTCCCATGGACAGCCTTCTCTTGGTTCCTGTATTTCTGCTCTGACTCAGCCACAGCTCCAGACAGAGAAGAGGAGCCCCTGAGGCCCCCTGAGGGTTCCCAGAGAGAGAAGCAGCTGTCCTTGTCCTGTGGGTCCCCTGGACATCCTTGGGAGCCTGAGGGAAGAGCAAGGGGGCTCCCCACCATGGGAGGGGGAAGGGGCCAGCATCTGCTCCAGGGTCTTAGTACCATAGCCAGGCTAGAGTGTGGGCACTATCCTCTCATCTTTACCAGGTTATTGGCTGGTGCCTCTGCTGGGTTAGGGCCCCATGAGGGTTGGCTATCTGGAGGACAGTTTGTCCAGGTAGGGGCTTGAAATGCTCATTTCCCCAGAGGGCAGAGTGAAGAAGTGGCAAGGGCTGTTGGGTGGAGAAGTGGTGTGTGCCAGAGGAGATGCCCCTGCCCTATGGCACTGGGGAGGGCCTCAGCTCAGAATTCTCCTCTCTCTGGCCCCTTCCATGCCTGTTCCTACCCAGGGCTGTGGCTGCCTTGGAAGTCCTGCCTGGTATCTGCTTTCTTTACCTGCATTTTGAACTGCCTAGCTTGCCCAATGAGGCTCTTACCCTCAGGCCCTATTAGTTGGTCCCTAATCACAGGCCTAGCTTGGCATGGTTCCCCCGTGAAAGGCAGAGGTTTGGCTGGCTGGGCTCAGGCCCACACCCCAAACAATCACCTTCCTTTACTCTCCAGACCTTTGGGTTCACACATGGACTCAGCTGCTCCCTACCCAGCTGGTCCCTGAGGGCTGGCCAATGTGCAGGAGAGTTCTCAGCCTCATGGATGGGTCCTACCCTGAACTCTCCACTTCCCATCTTTTCTTTTCTCCTCCCACAATCTTTCCAACAAGTGCCTCCTTCCCGACACGTGACCATTATGTTTAAAAAATAAAAACAGCTTGCAGAAGCTAAATAAAGGCCCAGTGGCTTAACCTCTTCTCATCATCCCTCATCCTCTCCTAGCTCAGTAGCTTTGTTCAAGCTCTTTCCCAGGCCTAGAGTGGGTGGATGGGTTGTTGTGTTGTGTTCATCCTCTGTTCTTGGTGAAAACCATGACATCAGGGAAATGATGACATGACTTGCTCTTGACTTTGTTTTGAGTGAAGGAGGGCTGTGCAGGTCACCAGTCTCACTTTTCCTCCAGAACCATCTGAATCCAGTGACCAGATATTCATCAGGATGACCGGAGATGGTCCAGGATGCAACGGGAGACCTTGGGCCCTTTAGTCTAATTAGGTACTCACTTGGGGTGAGGTAACGCCCATTCAGTGCATAGGCCTATTTAAGAAGTAGTCAAGGAATGACCCCTTTAATGAGCCAAAGAAAAATAACTAAATCAAGCTGGGAGGAAAGGAGTAACAGTTACTATTGATAATCACTCTTAAGTCAGGAGGCTCCTTAAGTGGAGCTTGGGTAGGGACCTATTGTTGTCCAATCTATGGGCTTCAGAGTGCAGTAGGTTTAAGGTTTTCAGAAAGGAAGGGAAAGGGGAAGGGAAGGAAAGAAAGAAATCTGGTCAGTAAACCCCAAGTTAACTGGGTATCCTCTGCCCATCCAAATTTACCTTCCTTTGGAGTGGGTGGATGCCTGTAGAAATACACCCCCAAAAGTAGCCCAAAAGGGCTTGGCAGCCCTCCCACCAGAGGTGTTGGTCCTCCCTGAATATCCCATACATCCCCAAAGGGGGATGAGCAACCCCTCACCAGAGGCACTGGTCCTCCAATGGAAAGTCTGGCCAGGAGAGATGGGGGATGGGGAATGCTCAGGCACTTAATTCTGAAGACACACCCAAAAGGAAACAAGGCCAGTGCTAAGGGAAAATATGATTTGTTTGAAGAAACCAATGTGGATGCATAGGGAGCTCACCAGTCTCAGTGCCCCCAGGCTGAAACCCTGTTTGGCTCTGTGGCTTTTTAGCAGGTCTCCAATACCTCCCATAAGATGAAGACACACGAGGGCTCTGCCACAACCTTTCCTCCCTTCATGGCCCTCTGTAGGGTTTGATTTCCTCTTGGGGGATCTGGGCTGGCAGTTCAATAGGGCAGGGTTCCCTTCCAGACCTTTTTCACTCCTCTTATTTGCATTTGACTCAGGATAGGGAGGGATTGTTAATGCGCTGCATGGGGGAGGCAGCCCTCAAAGAGACCTCCAGGGACTGGAAGGCAGGCTCATCTAGCGAGGTTATATTTAATTGGGATCTCTTTCCACTTGGGTTAAAAATAATCTCCCAACAAGTATAAGGTAGGGCAGGGGAGTCATTGTGTTTGTGTCTGGGGCAGGGGGGGTGGTGCTCAATAGCATTGTTGTAAAGGGAGCTGGAAGGTGGGTTCCAATTCCCCTTCTTGGGCAATTGCTTCTCCTTGCTGGCTTCAGTTGAGTGAAACTGACCATGAGGGGCCTTTTGGGCTCTCAGTCTGACACTCTGGTCCAGGGGTGGGAACCTGTGGCCTCAAGAGCACATGTGGCCCGCTAGGTCCTCAAGTGCAGCCCTTTGAGTGAATCTGAATTTTACGGAACAGATCCTTTTATGACAGGGATTTGTTCCGTGGAGTTTAGACTCAGTCCTGCCTAGGGCTTCTCATTGGGTGCAAACCAACTTCTGCTCATTACTGGGGAGGAGGAGGATCCTGAGCTCTCTATCTCAGGTCTGACCTTTTGCTCTCTCCCCATTTCTCCCTCCCACCATATCAGTTCTATCATGAACACATAGTGTAATTTGTTTAGTTTGCCCTCAGAGGGCAGATAAAGCAGTTTTAGAGGCAAATGTTGGCATGATGTAGTATTTAAAGATACTGAATGTCCTGTCTGGGAAGAGGGTGAGCTCTCCACCCCTGGAGGTATTTGAGTCAAGTCTGGCTGACCACTCCTTAGGCAGAGGGGGCTTCTGACTGATGACCAGGCTGAACTGGAAGCTTCTGAGATCCCCTTCAGCTCTCAGCCCTCTCTGCTCTCACACTTGCCCAAACTTTGCATTTTCTGGTGTGTCTGTGATTCAGGGGCCAGGTGTGATGTGGGGGCAGCCCTCCAGACCTCTCTGATCATTTCCACTAGGACGTGAATGAACGGGCTGTGTTCCTGGTGATCTCTGAGGCAGGGGTGCCCCCTTGTGGCGTCATCTGGAAAGAACCCCAAGTCCAGCCCTGACTTTCACCGCTCTGCCTCAAGTTACAAAGGTGCCCGAATAAAAAGATGAAGGGGGTTCCCATTGAAAGAGCTTTCTGGGATACAGACCTCTGGGGGAGGGGAGCTGGAGGGCTGTCCAGGCTGCCAGCATAAACCAGCTTGAACCTAGAGTACAAGAGACAGAAAGAGATGAAAAGTGACAGAGAAGAGAGACAGAGAGATGACAGAGAGACGAGAGAGATAGAGATAGAAAGAGAGATAGAAAGTGACAGACGAGAGACAAAAAAAGACAGAGACAAGAGTTAGAGAGGAGACAGAATCGGAAAGAGACGGGGTGAGAGAGGGAGACACACACCGAGAGAGACATAGAGAGACAGACACTCAGGGAGTAGACACAAGGACAGAGACAGATTTAGAGATACAGAAAAAGACAGACAGACAGAGACAGTCACAGAAACCAGGCATCAGCTTCTGCCAACATTTCCTGGTGAGATTTTCCAAGTCCAGAAGCTGGGGAGAAGTTGGGGGGCACTCAGGACCCCTCCTCGACAGGTTCCCCTACCTATAGAGCTCTGGCCAAGCTCAGTTCCCAGACCAGTGGGCAGCAGTCTGGAGTCTGATGGGGCCGAGCGACCCTGTCTGACCACAGTTGCTCTCTTCAAGGCTCTGGAAGGGCTGAGGATTCTGGGGCAGGTACTTCCAAGAGTTTCCTATGAGACATGAGCTCTTGTGAGTCTTGTAACAACCCTGTGAGAGAGGACCTGTAGGTTTCAGCTTTTTTATCTGTAAGATGGAACAGTTCTTAAGGGTCAGAGACATAACTTCAGGCAGGTCCCCCTGACCCTCTACCTTGACAGGAGCCTCTTCTTGAACAAAATTAGAACAATGGTTTTAAATATCAGGTGCTCCCTTTGGTGGCTTTCCTCCCAGCTGGTGCTGAGGGGTTTTTGAAGGCAGCAGCTGCCCTCTGGCCTAGAAAGCAGAGGCAGCTGGGAGTGGGGCAGGTAACCTTCTCCCTGGCCCCATGCACAATGTCATCATGCTGTCCCCATACAGCAGAAAGGGGGCAGTGTGCTGCATCTGAGAAAAGGAGGGAGAAATAAGACTTTTTAAAAGAAAATAATCTTAGGGATAAGGGAAATTGCCCTCAGTCCAGCTATCTGCCTCCTTCTCTGTGTGAGATGAAGGTTCAAGGGGAGATTCCCACTTTGTGAAGGACAGAATGGTCTCTGAGAGGGGCACTAGCTTAAGGGAGGGGGACTATATCTGTTACCTCTTGGAACCCCAGTCTCCTCATCTGTAAAATGGGAGTGATCATACTGCCAGAGCCTCCTCAAGGGTTGGTTGTGAGGTTCCAATGACATCACTCAGCTTTGTTCTGTGGAAATACCAGGGATTCTTATCTTGGTGCTCCTGGAGGGTTCAGTCAGCTCTTCAAAGTTACAGCTCAGGGTAGCCTCTCCACTACCCCCCCTCCCCCGCTCTGCTTTGAAAGATCGGGAGCTAAGGGCCCAGGGGCCTGCCATTGCTTTTCTCTTGTAGCAGTTTGCTTTTAGAGAGGGAGTTTTGCAGAAATGGCTCCAAGTGGATGAGCTTTCAAAGGCTAGAATAGCAGGTGCCAGAGGTATGGGAATCCAGCCCAGGCTAGGATCTCTCCAAGGTTCAGTGTGGGTGAAGCAGCAGCCCAGGCCTGAGGAGAGCCCTGCTCCACCCAGCACAGGAGGAGCTGAGATGGGGACTTGTCTATGTGCTATTTGCACTCAGAAGTGAACTTGGCAAGATAAACACTTTGGAGAAACTGCCCACTCTTGCCAGAGATTAAAATGGCTCAGGGAACAGTGTATGCCCAGGTCTGGGGAGAAATATTTGTCATTCTGTTATCTCTTCTCAGCAAGAATCCCTCTGAGAAAACTGGTTGATGTTATTTGTTTAAATGAAATTGGGCTAGTGACATATGATTGTGATGGAATACCACTGTGCTATGAGAAATGATGAGCAGGATGCTCTCTGAAAAACCTGGATTTCCATGAACTGATGCAGAGTGAAGTGAGCAGAACCAGGGGAACACTGTACACAGTAACAGCAACACTGGGTGATGGCAAGCTTGGATTGTCAGCTCCTCTCAGCTATGCAAGGATCTAAGACAATTCTGAAGGGATGGAGGATGCAAAATGCTCTCCACCTCCAGAGAGAGAACTGATGGAGTCTGAAAGCAGATTGAACCAGACTATTTTCACTTTCTTGTTTGTTTGTTGAGATGTGTTTTCTTTCACAACATGACTATTACAGAAATATTTTTGCCTGATTGCACATGTCCATACTATATCAGAATGCTTGCCTTCTTAATGAAGGGAGAGAGGAAGAGAATTTAGAACTCCAAATTTTTTTAAAATGGTATTGTTTTTACAAGTTATTGTGAAAATAAAATAATTTTTAAAATGAAATTGGGTACCAATTTTTGGCAACTGATATTGAGGAGAACATACTAAAAGGGTCTCAAGTCCATAATAACAGAATCACCCCAACTCCTCAGCAATAGTCCTAAAACCCTGAGGGGAGATGAAGGCATCACAGCTCAAGAGACTTGACCTGCTTGTGTACATGTATGCTAAGAAATTAAGTCCAGAACCTGGCTATATGCAAATTCTGTGATTCACTCCCAAAGCAGAGGAAAGATCAAGTCATGTGAATCTGGACCTGAGCATAACTAGTTTAAGTCAATGGTGTCATGAGAAAAGAGGCTTGGGTGTGAGGACCCAGCTCTCCTAAGGATCCTGCCTGCTTCTAAGGAAGAAGCACAGGGAAGGTGTTGGCCAGAAGGAAGGAAGAAGCATCTGCTAAACCCTGGCTATGCATGGTGCTGTGCTAAGCACTTTCCAAATATTATCTCACTGGATCCTCTCAACAGCCCTGGAAGGTATGTTATGTTATTGTCATCCCATTTTACATTTGAGGAAACCGAGGAAGACAGTGACCTACCCAGGGCTACATGGCTAATAAATGTCTGAGGGCAGATTTGAACTCAAGTCTTCTTGACTCCAGGTCCAGTGCCCTACCCACCACCCCACCCAGCTGCCTAGAGACCCAGAGAGATGCTGCCCAAAGGAAAGTCCTATCCAGGAGGAAAGGGTAATTGTTCCTGTTTGCTTAGGGCTGCTCTACATGATGAGGACATACAAAATGGCAGCAGCGGGGCACTGCCTTGGTACCCTCCTCCCAAAGTGGCCTTGGGGCATTAATACCTGTTCTGTGGACTCTGAGGGCCCCTCCCATTCGCTGCCCTGTGAGCCTCCACCTCTTCCACAGTCACAATCACAGCCATTCACAGATGATTTGTCTGAGGCTCTCTTTGCTGAATTCTAGGCAAGCTCCTGGGGGAGGGAACATTTCTTCAGCCCATAACCAGTTAGTCTGGCTTGACCTGAACTGTCAGAAGTCACATTAGCTTATTCTTTTCTCCAGTCAGCCTTTACCAGGCTGCCAAAGCGATTTTCCAACAAACAGAGGAAACTGCTTTCTAGGGTCAAAATGATGAGACTGGGGAGAAGAGCCCCCTGGTTTAGACTTTGTAATGGGGGTGGACAGGCAGCCCAGGGAGAAGGGACTGCTCCAGCTTAGACTCTGTGATAGAGGCCAGAAAGCCCAGGCCTAGGCTGACATTCAAGTGAGAAGTGAAGAAAACAGATTCCAAAGCATTTGGAGACAGGAGACCAGGCCCAGGGGATGGCAAAATGCAAGAAGGAGATTGTGAAGCTGGAAGAGAAACATGTAAAGGGATGGGCCTGAATGAACAGGGAGCTCGGGGTCTGTACCCTAAGAGAGGGTGGAAACACTTCCATGAGTCCCCCTTGGTTGGGCCTAGGGTATAATGATGTGCCCCGCTTGGAAGTCTCTAGCAGAGGGCCACGGGGCTCTCTCCTCAACACAAATCTTGTCAGTACTTGAATGAAGGCACCCAGATCAGATCTGAGGGTGGAAGGCCATAGACCTTCTCCTCAAGGCAGAAATAGAGTACTCCTGGGCTTAGAGGCTGAGGGTCCTGGCTTCAAATCTCAGCCTGGACGTTTGGCTGGTGTTATTTAAAAGGGGCCTCTTTGCTCAGCTCTAGCATGGAGACAATGGTGCGGTCAAGAGAGGGTCGTGGTCAGCTGTAACTATGCATCAGGAACTGGAAACCACTCAGCAATCACTGTGGCCCCCTCCTCCAGGGAGCTGAGTGACTTCCATCCGGTGCAAAACCATCTATTAAACACCTACT
>CM053770.1:1513951-1540984 GCA_028658325.1 Potorous gilbertii | reverse complement strand
GGCAGCTGCCAGAACCAATCTACATGCAAAGAAGGTTCTCCCTCACTGAAGGTTGGGGATGGTCTTCCTCAGGGCCTCCGGGGGGGGTGGGGGGGCGGGGTGTCCGGGCTCTGCCTCGGGACCCTCGGGGGGAGGAGGGGGGAGCGGCCGGGGGAGGTGTATCCAGCTGCTTCCACCTCTGCCACCACTGGGCAGCTCCGTTTCAGCAGCTGGACAGCTCTCAGCGATCTCCAGTAACAAGCCCCGATCTGGGGCTGCTGGCTGCCTCTCCCCCTTTCCTCCCCGGACCCCAGCCTTCTTCTCTTCAGGCCAGACACACCAGTTACTTCATCAGACCCTCCCAGGATGATCCTTCGGCCTCCAGGTCGGGTGGGGTCCACTGGGGGCCTCTCCTTAAGCACCTACTGCAACTCAAGGTGACTCTAAGGCTTTGGGTCCTCCTCACTCCGCCCAGATCCGTGCTTGTGGTCCACTGGGACCCCCAGAGCTCTTCTGGAAGGGAAAGCCCCGCCCCTTCTTTATTACGGTGATTATCCCCTCCCCCCCAGGGTGATGAGCTGCGTCCGCCGCTGCCCGGAGCTCAGCACTGAGCCCTGTGGCATTCCACTGGAGACCTCCAGGAGGCACTTGGCCTCGGACCCTAGGCTCATGGCGGAAGTGGCTTCGCGACGGCCTACCTTCACTTCCGGCCACGCAGGCGCGCCTCCTGGGAGGGCGCTGACGTCATCTCCCCTTGCCGGAAGCGCGCTCCCTCGCAGTCTCCTCCACGTGGGCCCCGCTTGCATCAGAGCGGCCGGCAGCCGCGGGGAGGGGAGAATAGGGCGGAGAAGGGGGTGGGGGCCTGAGGGCGCAGGGGGAGGCGGCCCCGCCCCACCCCGCCCCGCCCCTCTGCCCACTCCTCGCCATCTACGCGTGGCTCCCCTCCGTCTGGAAGAGCTCCATCCACGGGTAAACTGAGGCCCCGCCATGTGCGGCATCTGGGCGCTGTTCGGCAGCGATGAGGGCCTGCCGGCGCAGTGCCTGAGCGCCATGAGGATCGCCCACCGCGGCCCCGACGCCTTCCGCTTCGAGAACGTGCGCGGCTTCACCAACTGCTGCTTCGGCTTCCACCGGCTGGCCGTGGTGGACCCGGTGTCCGGCATGCAGCCCCTGCGCCTGCAGAAGTTCCCCTCCCTGTGGCTGTGCTACAACGGCGAGATCTACAACCACCGGCAGGTGAGGAGCCGGGCAGCTCGGGCGCGTTCCGTCCCGCCGGGCGCGGGGTGCGGGGCTGGGGCGCGTTCCATCGGGCTAGGGGAGGGGCTCGGGCCCCCAAGCACGGCTTCATTTCCGCCTTTGGCACCCCAGTTCTTCCCGTCCCCCGGGCTCCCAACCAGGAGTCACTCTGGGCACCCAAGTGTACAATATGGTGCCAAGACCTGAGCGTTTCACCTCCTTTGGCTCCTTCTGTGCGCGCTTTCACCTCCCGGACGTGTCTGGTCGATTTCACCTCCCGGACGTGTCTGGTCAATTTCACCTCCCGGACGTCAGGGTCAATTTCACCTCCCGGAGGTCTCTGGTCGATTTCCCTCCCGGACGTCTCTGGTCAATTTCACCTCCTAGCAGCGTCTGATCGATTTAACCACTGCTACTTCTGTGGTCAATTTCACCTCCCTTATCCTCCAGGATTTCAAAAACGCCGCTTTCTTTTTGCTCTGACCCTGTACATCCCCGCACCATCCCGCTGCCTGGACTATTGCTTTAGCTGCTGCTGCTTGCAGGGCGGGGTGGGGGGGGGGCGCGGCGGGAGAGGGTGTCTTCCTGTTTCAAGTCTTTACCAATTCAGACACTAATTTTCCTAAAACATGAGCCTAAGTCACCTCTCTGTTTCACAAACTCCAGTGGTTTCTGTCCTCTACCTCCGGGAAAAAGTACCATATGCTTCCCTGGCACTCAGTCCTTCGTCATCTGCCTCCTCCTCCCGTCCCTTTTTAATCTTCCCACACCTCACTCTCCGACATGTCCTCTTGGATCCAGTGGCCCAGGCCACCTGGCCATTTCATGAACAAGTCCTCCATCCCTGGACTCTCGACATTCTCCCTGGCTGTCCTCCATGCCTGGAACACTCTCCTTTTTTCCGAGGACTCCTGACCTCCTTGGTTTCCTTTAAGTCCCAACTAAAATTCCACCCCCCCCTTAATTCCAGTGCCTATCTTCCCTTCTCATTTCCCTTTTATCCTGTCTATTGCTTGCTTTGTACCCAGTTGTTTGCATGATCTTTCTCTACTAATTTGTGAACTTCTTGATGGGAAGATCTGTTTTCTGCCTCTTTGTATCTCTGAAAGCCTCTCTGTTCTTAGGCACTTAGTAAATGTTTATTGAGTTGAATTGAATTTGGCTAGCTGCCCACTGTGCGGGGTGATTGAATTGACCCCCCAGGGCATTTCCTTTGATGTTTTTTAGGGTCCCTCTTAACCTCGGAGGCTAACTGGTTTTCTCCTACACTTAAGTCTTGGAGGCATTCGCCCCTGCCCTGCCCCTTTCTCGGCCCAATCACAGGTCTTCACTTAGCCCTTCTCTGGGTGAATGAGCAGCTCCAGAGCTGTTTCCCTGTCTCTTTGTTCTCCGCTGCTGGACCGCTAGGTACAGCCTGTCTCAGTCCCTTCTTGCCCTCCCCTACCTCCCCCCTTCCTTCTCACTCTTCTCCTCCCTCCCCTCCCGTTCCCCTGCTTCCTTCTCCCTCCCATCTCTTTCCTTCCTTCTTCCTGTCCTCCCCTCTTCCTTTTCTCTCCCCTCCCCTCTTGTTCCCTTCTCCTTCCTTCTCACTCCCTTCTCCCCTTCTTTCCACCTTCCCTCTTTCTCCTTCATTCTCCCTCTCCCCTCCCCTTTCCCTCCTCTCCTTCTCCTTCCTCTTCAGCCCCTTCCCTCCCCCTCCCTTTCTTTCTCCTTCCCTTCTCCTCTCCCCTCCCTCCTTCCCTATCCCTCTCTTCCCCCCTCCCCCTCCTTCCTTCTCCCTGCTTGTCCACTCCCTTCTCTTTTTTTCCTTCCCTAGTATGCTCTGTTTAGAAATGACTGAGCTGGATTTGTTGGTACCCTCCCTAGACTTAGGACAGAGAACTGTGCCTGAGGTGGATACTGGAGGGCTCCGAGGCTGGCCCCACCTTGCTCAATAGCCTGGTGTGCATCATGCCTGGGCTGTAGGGGAGGCATTGGAGGGCTGGTGCCAGGACCCTCAGGAGGAGAGTTAGGAACAAGCATTTCATTTCTTTTTTCCCCTCACAGTTACTAATTTGTTTTCAGTTTTCAACTTCCATAAATTCCACATTTTCTCCCCCTCCCTCCCCCCTTCCCAAGACAGCATGCTATTTGATATGGGCTCTACACATACATTCCTATTAAACACATTTTCACATTAGTCATGTTGCATAGAAGAATTAAAATGAATGGGAGAAACCGTGAGAAAAACATACCACCAAGGGGAAAGTAGTCTGTTTCATTCTGCATTCTGACTCTCTGGTTCTTTCTCTGGATGTGGATGTATTTTGCATCATGAGGCCTTTGAAAATGTTTTCGGTCCTTGCATTGCTGTGAAGGGCCACATCTATCAGAAACAGTCCTCGCACACTGTGGCTGTTACTGTGTATGATGGTCTTCTGGCTCTGCTCGCTTCACTCAGCATCAGGTCACAGAAATTTTTCCAGGTTTTTCTGAAGTCTGCCTGTTCATCTTTTCTTACAGCACGATAGTATTCCATTACCTTCCTGTGCTACAACTTGTTTAGCCATTCCCAAATGATGGGTACCCCCTTGATTTCCAGTTCTTGGCCACCACAAAGAGAGCTGCTATAAATATCCTTGTACCTTTGGGACCCTTTCGCATTTTTATGATCTGTTTGGAATACAACCCTGGAAGCTTGCTAGTCAAAGGGTATGCACATTTTATAGCCCTTTGGGCATCGTTCCAAATTGCTCTCCAGAATGGTCACTTCACAATGAATTAGTGTTCCAACTCTCCCACATCTCCACCGTATGTCACTTTCCTGTTTTGTCTTGTTAGCCAATCTGTTAGGTGTAATGTGGTTCAACATCAGAGTTGTTTTGATTTACATCTCTCCATTATCAGTAGTGACTTAGAGAGTCTTTTCATATGACTGTAGGTAGTTTTAATTTCTTCCTCTGAAAACTGCCTGGGAACAAGGCACCTACTGAATACCAGGGATACAAAGGTGAATGGAGCTGACCCATACACAGCCCCTCTGCCAGACAACTTACACAACAAACCTACAAAGTTGTGCTGTTTTTACATTACAAGTGGGCACATCGAGGCAGATAAAGGTTAAGTGACTTGCCCAGGGTCACCCAGCTGGTTAAAGGTCTGAGGCCTCCTGACTCTAGGCCTGAGGTCCCGTCCGCTGTGGCATCCCCAGCCACTGCGGGACCCTGTGGTCTTGAGTGGACCAGGGCAGCTCTTGATTCCTCCCACCGCAGTCACCTGGCGGCCCAGGTCAGATGCGGTGTTTCTTTGACTTTTCTGAGCTAGTGATGTGTGGGCCGGCTGTGGTGACCTCCTCTCTGGGGTCTGCAGCCTGTTCCTCTCAGTCTAGGCAGGTAGTGAGGAAGGAGAAGAGCACAGGCTGGTCTTGTTTCCTGAAACCAGGATCAGTGTATACCACGGCCGAGCCTCATGCTTGGTGTTCCCTTGTCCCCCCCAGCTGCAGAAACACTTTGGATTTGAGTACCAGACGCAGGTCGACGGGGAGATTCTCCTCCATCTTTATGACAGAGGTGGCATGGAACAGATGGTCCCTATGCTGGATGGTGTGTTTGCCTTCATTCTGCTGGACACTGCCAACCGCAAGGTGTTCCTGGGACGGGACACATTTGGCGTCCGGCCGCTGTTTAAAGTGCTGACAGAGGAAGGATTTTTGGCAGTGTGCTCAGAAGCCAAAGGTAGAATGGGATGTAGAAATGTTGGTGGCCTGGATTTGATCCTTTAGCTTGCGTGTGTGAGCATGTGCGTGTGTGAGCACATGTGTTTGTGTGTGGATATTGTGTTCACATCGTGTGTACATGTGTATACTGTGCACTTATGTGTTGTACATATGAGTCATGCACACATGTGCATGTGCACACTAGGGGAAGGGACTAACATGCCCCATTTGAAGGAGGGCCCCCACACTCCTCAGAGGACACAGCAGGGTAGGTGCCCAGATGGCACCAGCTGTGTTCCTCAGGGTAAGGCTGATACCTGGAGCCCAGGCTAGACATGGATCCCTCAGATCCCAGTGGACCAAGGGTGAAGCCATCCTGCTCTCACCCCTCATTCACTGGTGCTAAGATCCAGGATCAGAGGTGACTTGGGGGCCCAGTGGGCAGTGTTCAGGGTTTGGGACAGACTGAAGGATGTAATACTTCAAGTTTATTTGGTCTGGGTATCTTCTGTTTCCTCTTGAACTGGTGGACTGAAGGTGTGGGGTGCCCGGTTCAGCTTAGGGAATGTACTGACCACCTCTGGTGGGGCTTCGTACCACCACACCTCTGGAGGGAGGGTCCTGACTGCCAGACCGCCAGAGTGGGGGTGTCCTGACTGCCATACCTCCGGAGTGGAGAGTCCTGACTGCCAAGCCTCTGGGGAGGGTGTCCTGACTGCTAGACCTATGGTGAGGAGGGTTCTGTCCTTGTCACCTTGTTCAGCCTCAGTGTGATCTCACCATCCTGGCATGTGCTGGCACAAGCTTCTTAGTCATCAAGAGAGTGAGTGCATTCAGGTGCCATTTTACTGTAGGCACAGGTTCCAGGAGTCCCACTGCCCCCTGTCCAGGTTAGGCCACAGCGAGGTCCTTGGCATTTCAGGATGGGCACCATGGGAAGTTGGCATGTCTAGGGGCAGGGCTTCTGGGCTCCCTGGTCAGAGGCTCCCCAATGTGTCCAGGGGTGATGCTGAGTCAGATGCTGCTGCCTTCAGGGCCTTCCCACTGTGAGGCCTGGGGCTGGGCCTGCCTTGGTGGCCCTGGCCCATGGCAGGGTATGAAGGGCACAGCCGTGTAACCCACCCAGACCAAATAAAGATATGGCCCTTCATGGTGTGAGGAGGGCAGAGCTCTCTGGGTCTTGGCAGGTACTATGTGTTCTGGGCCTAGAGCAGGAGCACAGGGGGGTCTTGGCCTGGCTCCAGAGGGCCCCCCTCCAGTCCAGTGTCTTAGGCTTCTGCTGCCTGGGATTGAGACCCAGAGAACTTGGCATGGATGCTTCCAGGCAGCCCTTATCAGCAGGGTCAGCGTGGTGGGTGTGGGGAAGTGAGAGCAGATGTGGCCTTTCTTCCCCAGGCTGGGGGGGAGGGAGTGCTGCTGGGCTACTCATCTCAGTAGGGGTCCAGTAAGGGGTAGTCCTAGACCCAGGCCACTCTGGCTCGATCATCTTTCCATACTCCCTCCCATCCTGCCTCTGAAGGGTCGCTTCATCTCACAGATGAGTAAACTGAGACTCGGCCAGGTAGTGACTTGCCAGTGAAAGTAGTAGGACTGGGTTTCATGGCCTGCTTCTCTGACCCCCCCCACCCTGCTAGTTGGGGTCGATGCTTGCAGTCATCTTGCCAGCCCTTGCCATATTGGTGCGGGGAGTGGAGGCTGAGGAGGCACAGAATGGGAGCTAGCCTTGCCCAGGGCCAGTGAACCAGGATTCACACTCGCCTCCTCTGGTTTACATGCACTCCCTTGGTGGGGTGTGTGGCAGTCACTCACATTTTGTAAATGAAACAGAGATGGAGAGGGTTGGAGTGCCACTAAGGTCACAGCAGGCACTCGCGCGGAGGCTCCGTGAAGCATGCCCATCCTCCTGTGTCCCTGCTCCACAGGCCTGGTTGACCTAAAGCACCCCACGGCTCCCCGCCTTCAGATTTGCCCCTTCCCTCCTGGCCATTATGAAGTTCTGGATCTCAAGACCAACGGGAAGGTAGTGTCTGTGGAGATGGTGAAATTTCACAGCTGCAAGGACCCACCCCTCCATGCCCTCTACAGCCCGCTGGAGAAGCTGTCCTCAGGTAGGGAGAGAGGCAGCTGGGCCTGGGGTGGGCTGGGGGGCTGCCCCGGAGGGGGCTCCCATGCTCTGCTCTGTTCCCAGGCTTTGATCTTGAGGTGGTGAAGAGTAATATCCGACTGCTCTTTGACCATGCTGTAAGGAAGCGCTTGATGACTGACCGCAGAATCGGCTGTCTCCTGTCAGGTGAGGAGCAGGCAGAAGGGCCACCAGCCACCCCCAGGGCTGGACACACTCTCCTGTAATGGCCCGGGGCCAGTCTAGGGGGCCAGCCTGGTGCTAGAGGGAGGGAGTCCTGAGCCTGGCCGCCTGTGAGGATGGATGAAGGCGGGAGTTGTGGTCCTCACTGCTTCTGTTGCCATTGCCCAAGCTCATGGTGTGGCACTTCCCATGCCTGTCCAACCTGTCCTCTGGACCACTGCAAGGCTTCCTCATTGGTCTCCCTGGTTAGCCACTGCTGCCCAAAGTGTGAGTCTGACCACCACAGCTCAAGAAGCATCATGGGCTCCTCTCCTTGTCATTGGGAGCCCTTGGCAGTCTGGTTCTGGCTAAGGCTGGGGGTCTGCTAGCAAATCCTTCTCACAATAGTGGCCTTCAGTGTGCAGAGCAAAATACATAGGACTGAGGAGACTTTTCCAAATCCTGTGGCTCCCTATGGCCCCCAGGCATAAGGGCCACACACTCTGCTTGGCAGACAGAACCCTTCCTCACCTTCCCAGGCTTCTCACACTGCCCGTGGACACATGCTTTCCAGTCAAATGCCCCCAGCCTCCAGGTATCCCAGGAACACTACCCTACCTCCATCTCTGGGCCTCCATCTGGCTATCCTGTCTGCTGTGTGGCTGGTCATGCCTCCCTTCCCATCTCCGCCTCTGTCTGGCTCTGTTCCCCGCCATCTCTGCCTCCATCTGAGCCCCTCCCCAACCCCACCAAGTTTCCATGGTTGGCACCATCTCATCACATGCCTATTTGTTCCTCAGGCGGTCTGGATTCTAGCTTGGTGGCTGCCACCCTCTTGAAGCAGCTGAAGGAAGCAGAGGTCTCCTACCCGCTGCAGACATTCGCGATCGGCATGGAAGACAGCCCAGACTTGTTGGCTGCTCGAAAGGTCAGCGCCTGAGCTCAGGCATGCTGGCTTGGGGGCTGGCAAGGACCTTGGTCTAGGCTGGGGGGAGGCTTCCACCATCTGAGATCTCACCACCTGAGATGTAAGTCTTCTAATAGAAGGGAAGCCTCTTCCTCCTCCGCCTCCTCTTGCCAGGCATAACCTGGTGGGTGGGGGTAGGATGGGGTGCCCAACAATTGGCTTAGCAAGCAGTGTGGGTGCAGCAGGACAAGATTGTAGCCAGAGTTAGGATGGAATAACCAGGAGGTGGCTGTTAGACCCCAGGCAAGGGGAGACTGGAGGAATTGACTTCTTTGGTTAGACCCCAGAGGCCAAGCCAGGGTTGGTGGGGGTCTGAGAAATCTTCCTGAAACTGTGAACTCCTCCAGAGTAGCCTGCAGGCAGGAGCGGGAGGAAGCCCCAGGGGTGCCAAGATTCTGGGAGCTGCTTTCCTCCCAGTGCTGAAACATCTGGGATCCTCACTGATGCAGGTGGCGGCTCACATTGGGAGTGAGCACCATGAGGTCCTCTTCAGTTCGGAGGAGGGTATCCAAGCCCTGGACGAAGTCATCTTCAGCCTGGAAACCTATGACATCACAACTGTCCGAGCATCTGTGGGTGAGATGGCATTTGTGCAGAATCAGTGTCCAGAACTGAGATTGATGAGGCCGCCTCCCGTTGAGCTGCCTCTAGCCATGCTGGCTGCTGAGTCAGGCAGGCTGTGAGCGCCCTTGATGCCTGAGGCCCGAGGGTGCCAACCTGCCCCATGAAGGGAGTTTTGGGTTGGCTGCCCTTCCATGGCAGGGCATGGCACTGCCAGCATGGCCACAATTCTGGGGCTCTATTTAGGGCTGCTGTGCTCACCCCTCTGCTGGGTCAGGTTGCAGCCTGGCGGGGAAGGTGGGGAAGCTGGTCTGTGTTAGCTGGTGGTTTGTCCATACTGTGTCAGGCTCTGCCCCAGTGACTGCTCTGTAGCAACCCCACTGTACTCCAAAGGGACAGGAGGCAGGGTCTCACAGTTGGATGGGATGGAGCCCAAATCTGTAGCAGTGAGAGGCTCTGAGGGAAAATCTTCATGGTGCTTGATGTGTCAGATGAGCCTCAGGACAACCTGGGGGGCTTTTGTGCAGTTGGGGCCATGCAGCCATATCTCCCTTCCCTCCCTACCCACTGCACATGCCATGACAAAGTTTGGTTTGAAGATTGCTGGGAGCCAGTGTAGGGCTTCCAGGCTGCCTGGTGCAGGGAGCCCCTGGGATGTGAACCCTTAGCAGGTGTGGTTCAGGGGTGTGGCCCCGGGCGGCCAGGCCAGCCCCCACCCTCACCACCCTGGCTCTCTCCTCTCTTCAGGCATGTATCTGGTTTCTAAGTACATCCGGAAGAACACGGACAGTGTGGTTGTCTTCTCAGGAGAAGGCTCCGATGAGCTCACTCAGGGCTATATTTATTTTCACCAGGTAAACTTGCCTGGCCTAGGCACTTCTCAGGACACTTGGGTCAGTGCTTTGGCTTAGGGGCAGGGGCACCAGAGCCAGGATTTTGTGAATGTAGTGAACTCCCAGGTCATGAAACTCCCTTTGCTGATGCAGGTTGGCATCCTCTCTGCCACTGAAAGACCTGAAATGTTTCCTGACAGTACTGAGAGGGGCAGTGACTTGCCCAGGGTCCCCCAATCTGGAGGTATCAGGTCACTGAGGGGCAGCTAGGTAGTGCAGGAGTCAGGAGGACCTGAGTTCAAATCCCACCTCAGATATTTGACATTCACTAGCTGTGTGACCTTGGGCAAGTCACTTAACCCCAGTTGCCTCATCCTGGGTCATCTCCAGTCATCCTGATGAATATCTGATCACTGGATTCAGATGGCTCTGCAGGAGAGGTGAGGCTGGTGACCTGCACAGCCCTCCCTCACTGAAAATAAAGTCAGGTGCGTCATGTCATCATTTCTCTGATGGTGTGGTCTTCAGCAACGAAGGACGAAGACACATCAGGTCACTGTTAGTGCTGCGTTGAGTGGGTCTGGATCAGCTGCTTTGTTTGCCCCTTGAGTCAAAAATGTGTTTTCTGAAGGAGAAGGAAGGAAGGACACTTTCCCAAGGGCTCTCTATCTCCTCCCTTCTCCCTTCATCTTCCTCCTCCTTCCCCCTCCCTCCTCCCTCCCCTTCCTTCCTTCCCCCCTATCTCTGTAGACTGCCAGCAGCAGGGCAGGGCCCCTTTTGGACCTGAGCTCATGCTTCTGGTGCCTCTGTGTTTTGCTGGTAATAGGCACCATCTGCCGAGGATGCCCAGGAGGAGAGCGAGAGGCTTCTGAAAGAATTGTATCTCTTTGATGTCCTGCGAGCCGACCGCACCACAGCTGCACACGGGTAACTCACGTTGAGGAGGGTCAAGAAAAATCCAAACTGCTTAGAAAGACTGCCCTCTGGTGGCAGTCCTAAGGCTGCTGTTGGGGCAGGTAATGAAGGTTACCTGTGGGCAGGGCTCACACCTGAGGCCCGCAGTACCACGGTTCTGTGTTTACAAGGGAGTTTACAAAGAGCTCCCAGGGGAGATGCCGAGGGTGTGGACAGTCCCTTTGACTAGTTACAGGATTGCCCAGTCACATAGCAGTCAAAGCTGAGCCTGAACCCAGGTCCCTCTGATTTGCAGTGCTGCAGTGCGGACCTCTTTGCCACACCTTCATCATGTACCCAGGGTGACACAGCCAGTAAATGTGTCTGAGGCTGGATTTGAACTCAGATCTTCCTGACTCTAGGGACTGTGCTCTCTCCACTAAACCCCCTAGCTGTCCCTCCTTATTCAGTCCTGTAGAGTTCCTGCAGAAAAGTGCTTGGGGAAGGGGCTGCTTTTTTGAAGGATGAAAGATCTGTAGTCCTTAATGACGCTGTCTCCAATCCCAGTAACTGGGGAGGCCCTACTCTGTCCCTGGGCATCTGGGGATGGCAGGCCTTGGCCAGGTCAGTGGGAGAAGGCCAGACTTTCAGCTTGAGTCTGGAATGGCCCACACCCCAGATCACCAGAGCAGGGGGGCTCATTGGGCCTAGTTAAACTGCTCTGGTGAACTGGAGCCTATCAGGGGCAGGAAGGGTGGATGGAGCCTTGGTGTGGGCCTTGGCCCATTGACCTGCCCAGCTCACGCCAAGGGCAGCCACCCTCCTTGGCCTTCTCCCCAGGTGATGGAAGCCCAGATGACCCTCACACATGGCCACCGTCCAGTGAGAAGCTGATTGGGGGGGTCTTGAAAGGAGTGGGAGGCTGTTGGGAGAGTTAGAGCCCCCTCATTCCTCACTTCTCCCTTTTCTCTCCAGCCTCGAGCTGCGAGTCCCATTTCTGGATCACAGATTTACCTCTTATTACCTGTCCCTGCCCCCAGAACTCCGGATCCCAAAGGTACCTGAACAAGTATGGCAGTGGATGCCCCTTCCCCATCCGGGATAGGTCATGGGGTCGGGTGAGGACAACTGTGCTCACCCAGCTTCTTCCATTTAGAATGGGGTTGAGAAACATCTTCTGAGAGAGGCGTTTCAGGACTCCAATCTGTTGCCCAAAGAAATTCTCTGGCGGCCAAAAGAAGCCTTCAGTGATGGAATCACTTCTGTCAAGAAGTCCTGGTTCACCATCCTCCAGGAGCACATTGAGCATCAGGTACCTGGGGGCTAGCCTGTGACTTGGAGCTTTGAGGAAATAAAAACCTTGTAACACATTAGAGACGAGGCAGGGAAGATGTACAGCCCTGTCCCAGGTTGGGGCAGGATACCAAGTCTTTGAGAAGAGAAAGGATGCTGTTAGAGACTTGGAGTAGGCTGTGGTTGTCTGAGGGGCTCTAGGTCATTCAGCTCAATAGCAGGCCTCCCACAAGAGTGGACCTCAGCTGGACTGAGAGCCCTGCCCAGTCAGTGCTTGTTTCACTGGACTCATTCTCTGATGGGCTTACATGGGGCAGTGGAGAATCAAGTGGAGACAGAGCCCACCAGGCCTCCACAATTGTGGGTGGACAAGGTGCTGGATGTAATGCTGCCATTACAGACACTCTTGCCTCCTGTAGACTCCACAGAATGGGAGGGAGTAGGTGGGAATTGGACGAAGCCCCATGGGCCATGCCTCCTGAGGCCACCTGGGCTGGGCCCCAGGAGCCCTTTCTGGGCATGGCACCATACAGAGGAGCCACAAGGCCTCCTGGCCTTCAGGGAGGCCAGGATTTTGTTCTGTCTTCCTGAAGCCCTTGGTTAGTCGCCTTGCCTGTGACTCGATTTACTCTCATAGGTCTCTGACTCCTTGCTGGAAAATGCTGCCAAAAAGTTTCCACTGAACACTCCCAAGACAAAGGAAGGCTACTACTACCGGCAGATATTTGAGAGGCACTACCCCGGCCGTGCAGACTGGCTCACGCACTACTGGATGCCCAAGTGGATCGAGGCCTCTGATCCTTCTGCCCGCACGCTGGCACACTACAAGTCAGCCGCCAAGGAGTAGCCCTCATGCATACAAACAATCTGATTTTTTTCTTCTTGGAGGAGGGTGAGCAGGTAGGGGTCCACACTCCATGGGTCTGTATGAATCCAGCTCAATAAAGTTTTCAGCCAAATGCTAAGCATTCCTTTTCTCAGTGTGCCTTCCTTTCTGTACTTTGCAATGAGGACCTGCACTCTCATAGGTCTCTGACTCCTTGCTGGAAAATGCTGCCAAAAAGTTTCCACTGAACAGTCCCAAGACTTCCATGAACTGATGCATAGTGTGTGTGTGTGTGTGTGTGTGTGTGTGTGTGTGTCCTTCGTTGCTGAAGAGAAATAATGACATGACTTGCACTTGACTTTGTTTTGAGTGAGGGAAGGCTGTGCAGGTCATCAGCCTCACTTCTCCTCCAGAGCCATCTGAATCCAGTGGCCTGATATTCCTCAGGATGACTGAAGATGACCTAGGATGAAGCAATGGGGGTTAAGTGACTTGCCCAAAGTCACACAACTAGTGAGTGTCAAGTATCTGAGGTGGGATTTGAACTCAGGACCTCCTGACTCCTGCACTGGTGCTATATCCACTGTTCCACCGAGCTGCCCACGTATAGTGCAGTGAACAGGATCAGAATGTTGTACACAGTAACAGCTGTGAATGACTTAGCTCTTCTCAGCAATACAATGATCTGAGACTATCCCAAAGGATTAGTGATGAAGCCTGCCATCTGCCTCCAGAGAAAGAATTGATTTTGATGAAATACAGGCTGAAGCAGTTAGCTGTCATTTTAATTTTTTTCCCTTTTTTCAAGTCTTCTTGTACAAAATGACAAATACCAAAATGTTTTATAATATTGCTCGTGTATAACCCCTATCTATCTATTTATGTCCACCGACTCAGGGAGGGAAGAGGGAGGGAGGGATAGAACATTCAAAACTTTAAATAAAAATGTTTAAAAATTGAAAAAAAAATTGGGAAATCCCATTCCAAACCTAGCAGGCGTCTGCATTCTTCTCCACGTACCCTAGGAGGAATTCTGCACAGGGAGAGTCTGAGTGCCGGAGCAGGGAAAGGCATGGGGGCTGGCCTGGGGCTTTGGGAGGAACTCTTCCCTCTTTCGTCCAGGGCTCTGGACGTGATTTGGAGGGAGGCCATAAGATGGTCATTCCTCTGATAACGCTGAAGACTTTTGTAAGCCACTTCAGGAGAGGGGCAGCTGTGTAGACCTCTGCCATCGATCCCCTTCTCCTTTGGGGAGGCTGGGCGAAGCTCCACCCGCACCGTCCTGTCCCTCTCTCAGACTGAACTCTCTTTTGTCACGAGGAAAACAGTTCCGCAACAGTTAGCGGAGTGACCATCCAACGATGCATGCGATATTCTGACCTAGCAGCCCCATTTCTGGAGCCCCCGGGGGGAGGTGAGTGCCTCCGTCTCCCCTCCCCACCCATGCTGCTTCAGCTTCTCAGCACGTTCACCACGTTGTCACTGGAGTCCGATTTTGCGGGAGCTAATCCTTCTCTTTGGCTCTGCTCGCTCTAGCACCTATGGGTTCCACAGAACTCATTGCCCTTCTCTGAATCCTCCCACTCATCGTTTCTCCGTGTGCGAGAAGGTGCTTCACACTCGAAGACCACGGGTTTGTGGTCCACTTGGTTCTTTGCTGTTTTCATGTATCCGAGAGAAAGAAAAGGTTCTGATATTTCCTTAACACTTGTTGAGGGCCGACCCTGCCCAAGATACCCCTCCAGGCTGGGGACAAAAAGACAGAAAGTACTGTCCTCCCAGCCCTCGAGGTACTTGTGGTCCACTCCTTATAGTCCAAAGTCATCCATGGCCCCAGAGTCCCCTTGTCTGTGGAACACACTCACAAATAAGCGCATGCACACACACAGAGGGAGGTGTGATGACAAAGCTGGTTCTATGCTCCCAATCCCATTGCAGTCTTACCCCCATTTTACAGATGTGGAAACAGACTCAGAAAGTTCCCACAGCTAGTAAGCATTTGAGGCAGGATTTGAATTTGACTCCAAGTGGAATGCTCCATCCACAAGGAATGGCTCTGTGGAGGTCAGAAGTGAGCAGGGTTAGGCTGGCTCGTCAGTCAGAAGAATATTTGGTGAGAAGACAAATTACCCATGAGGAAGTAATTCTGTCCAGAAAGGGAAGGGCTTCCTTCTGTCTTTGTCCATCTAACAATTGCCACACAATGGATCACAGGCCTTGTTCGCATTTCATCCATGGAGGAAAGCCTAAGTGAACATGGAGGACTGCCCGAAAATAAGAGGAAGCACAGGTCTGAGGTCAGAAGGAGCATGGCCTGAGGTCAGAGGAAGTGTAGGAGGATTGGACTTGAGGTCAGAGGACTACTGGATTCCCTGCCCTGATCCTTCTTCCCTGTGTGTCTCTTTGGCCTCAGTTTCCTCATCTGTAAAGTGAAGGTGTTGGCTAAGTTGGACCCTATGGCTCTTCCTTCTCTAATGCCCATGAGTAAAGTCTTCCTCTCATTCTCTGCTTCCCTTCTTGATTCAAAATAAAGCAGAAGAGCTGGTATCTTTCCTCCACTTTTGTTTTGTGGATACTTAACTCCTTTTCCAGGGAGGGAAGGGACTCTCCTGGACGTGGGCCTTCTCCCTTGTGTTGCATGGTCAGCTTATGCTCCCATTTCTCCTGTGCGCCTCTTCTTGATCAATCAGTCAGTCAATGAGCATCAGTTAAATGCTTACTATGTGCAGGAATTCTGCTGGTGCTGGGGGTACAAAGAAAGACAAAACCAGGGCTCCTGCCTTTAAGGGGTTTGTGTTCTAATAGACTTCTTCTGATTGTCTTGAGCCCCACAGCAGGCAGTTTGTCAGCTGAATTTAGGGCTAGCTAGGACACTCTTAGCGGGGACAGTAACATTCTCAAATCTACTTTTCCAAATGAGAACATTATTAAAATCAAGAACAAGGAAGCCTTCCCCACAGCCACCAACAGGAATGAGGTGGAGGAGCTGTCCAGCAGCCTTTGGATGGATGGGAGGGGGACCTCTGGGCCTCTAGGCTGGGGCCTGGAAAGAAGGTGGCACCATCATTATAGGGACCTTGAGTGCCCACAAAGTATGGATCAATTCTCTTCTACCTGTGCTAATTTTGACCTAATAATGAACACCAAGAAAACATAGGTGCGCCATCAGCCACCACCACACCATACATACATGGAACCATCAGTAACAACAAATAGAGAAGTTTTGAATGCTTCAGATAAGTTCACTTACCTTGGTAGTGTGCTTTCCAGGGATGTACACATTGACAAAGAGGTTGATGCACACATTGCCAGAGTTAACTCAGTGTTTGGGAGGCTCCGAAGAAATGTTTGGGAGAGAAGAGGTATTAGACTGACTACCAAACTGAAGGCTTACAGAACCATTGTGCTGACCTCACTGATGTATGCCTGTAAAACATGGACAGCCTACCAGCACCATGCCAGAAAACTGAATCACTTCCTTTTGAACTGTCCTAGGAATATTCTGAAGATCACCTGGCAGAATAAGGTACCAGACACTGAAGTCCTTGCTCAAACTAAACTGTAAAGCATTCAAACTATGTTTCACAGAGCACAACTCTAATGGACTGGCCACATTGTTCGAATGTAAAATGTATGCTTACCAGAAAGACAATTTTATGGAGAACTTGCATGGGGCAGGTGATCACATGGTGTCCAGAAGAAACAATACAAAGACACTCTCAAGGTCTCTCTCAAGAACTTTGGATTTGACTGTGTGAGATGGGAGACACTGGTACAAGACTGCTCAGCATGGTGTGTCCACACAAGAAAAGTGGCTGTGCTCTATGAGTAAAGCACAATTGAAACATCACAAAGGAAACATAGGATGAGCAAATTTGGGATATCCACCCCAAATATTCATATGGACTATCTGTGCCCAACCTGTGGTAGAGGATTCCGAACTTGTATTGGTCTGATCAGCCACAGTCGAACATATTGATGCTTGACTTTATCATGGTGATGTCATTTTGGTCCTCTTTGAGAAAGAAGGGCAACAACCAGTAAAGACTGACCACTCTACCCTTGGTCAATAGGCTGGTGTGCCCATGATTAGCGTGCCTAGAGATGCCAGAGTTGGCTAAAACAGACTCACAGATACTCAGCCTCTTCTTCCCATCTGGGCCTTGCTAAACACTGGGAACCAAAAGACACAAGGGAGATGCCCTTTCCCTCAAGGGTCTCCTATCCTCTATGACTATAAGGCATCAGGCCATGTGTCTGTATTGACTCAATCCTTTCTCTGTGTCTCCTGGAGACTGTTGGTGCTAGGGGTGGAGATGGAGGGCAGGATTCAGTGGCAGGCCTGTGGTGACTGGGAAGGTGCTAGGTCACTGAAGGGAATTTATGCTGGTCTTGAATGGCCTTTAATGGAAGACTGAGTTGCCATAAAACATTGCTACCTGCAGAGGGCAGTGACCACTCACTCCTCAGGGTGTGCTGCCCAGGGCTCTTCCAGTTTCTGTGGCTGGGCTACCACAGAGCTGGGTGCTCTCTTTCAACCTTGGTGAAGTCAGTCTTCATTCTAATTGTTAAATTACATTTTGTGTTTTTTTTAAAATTAAGAAGTGTCTACTTTTTTCTCTTTCCCCCGCTAAAAAAAAATTAAAAATTCCTACAGCAAATATACAGTTAAATAAAATATATTCTGACATTGACCATGTCCAAAAATGCATGTCTTATTCTTCAATATAGTCACTCATCTCTCTCTCAGGAGGCAAGGAGCATTTTAAACCATTGGTCCTCTGGAATCATGACTGAGAGAGTAAAATTCTTTAAAAATAGTATTTTTTTCCAATTACATGTAAAGGCAATTTTTAAACATTCAGTAAAAAAAAACTTTTTTTAAGTTCCACATTTTCTACCTTTCTCCCCCTCTCACTACACTCTCCCTATGATGGTTAGCAATTTGATATAGGTTATATATGTGCAATCATGTAAAACACATTTCCACATTGGTCATGTTATGAAAGAAATGAACCAAATGAAAAGAACCATGACAAAAAATAAAGGAAGTGAAAATAGCACACTTTGATCTGCATTCAGGCCCGATAGTTCTTTCTCTGGATGTGGAGAGCATTTTTCATTGTGTAGCCTTTGGAACTCTCTTGGATTGTTATATTGCTGAGAAGAGCTAAGTCCATCATAGTTGATGATCACACAATGTTACTATTGCTGTGTACAATGTTCTCCCGGTTCTGCACATTTCACTTTGCACCAGTTCATACAAATCTTTCCAGGTTTTTTTCTGAAATCTACCTGCTTATCATTTCTTGTAGCACAATAGTATTCCAGTACATTCATCTATCACAACTTGTTCAGCCATTCCCCAATGGATGGACATTCATTCCCTTGATTTCCAGTTCTTGGTCACCACAAAAAGAGCTGCTATAAATAAATATGTTTGTACTTGTGGGACCTTTTCCCTTTTCTTTAAACTCTTTGGGATACAGACCCAGCAGTGGTGTTGCTGGATCAAAGGGTGTGCACAGTTTGGTTGCTGTTTGGGCACAGTGGTAGATAGAGTTATTGTCTTTGTGTAAACGCTTCTTCTGGGTCTGCTGACTTTATTCTCTATCAGTTCAAAGTGATAGTCAAGTGATGCCTCCTCCTCCACTCCTTCCTCCTGATTAGGAGGTAAGTCCTCTCCCCTCCTTCCCTCCTCCCTTTCCTCTCCTTAGCTCTGCCATCTTGTATGACTCTTTACATGACCCTTACTGACATCACAGTTCTTACCATCCTTATCCCTATAGGAAGGAAAAGAGCACATCCTTTTAGTCTTGTCCAAATGCTAGTTTATATTCATTCACCTTTTTAAGTTTCTCTTAACTTCTGTGTTAGAATTTCAAAGTTGCTACACAACTCTTCTCTTTTCATCAGGAATGCTTGAGTGTCCTTTGTCTACTTCATTAAAGATTCATATACATACATACACACATAGATATGTATATCTCAGTTAATGTGTACACATACATACACACATTTCTATATTGTAGTGCACTGGATAGAGATTGGGCTTGGAGCCAGGAAGACATCTTCCTGAGTTCAAATCTGGCCTCAGATACTTACTAGTTGGGTGACCCTGGGCAAGTCACTTGAGCCTATTGGCCTCAGTTTACTCAGCTGTAAAATGAATTGGAGAAGAAAATAGCAAACCATTGCAGTATTGTTGCCCAAAAAAACCTTCCATATGTATGGATGTATATGTGTGTATATTCATCTGTAAAATGAACTAGAGAAGGAAATGGCAAACCACTCCAGTATCTTTGCCAAGAAAAGCCCAAATGGGGTCATCAAGAGTCAGACACACACACATACACACAGATGTGTGTGTATTTGCCTTGTAAGATTATGCTCATTGTTGCTGGGGATGTTATCCCTGGTTGTGAGCCCAGGTCCTCTGCCAAGCCCTCCCCTTCTTTAGGCTGCTGGCTACCAGATTGGGTATGACCTTTACTGCGGCACCTTGGTGTCTGGATTCTTGCTGGCTGTGTGTTGCATCTTCTTTGACCTAGAGACTAAATTTGGGCTCTGATGTTCCTGGGCACATTCACTCTGGGGTTTCTTTCAGAAGGTGACTTCTTTTCTATTTCCACTTTGCCCTTAGGCTCTAAGAAATTTGGGCAGTTTTTTCAATTTAAATTTCATCCCCCTGGAATGCAGCTCTCCCCAGACTCTTCTGGGCCCCCCTGCATATTCCAGACAACAACTCTTCCAACAGACCTTGAAGTCCCTGGTAAGGAAAATCCCTCTCCCAAAGCAGACTGGCACCTCCTTTGCAACTTATCCTCTTAGGAACTGAAAATGACTTGGTCAGTGTCACACAAGCCAGTAGATGTCAGAGGTGGAATGGTTCTGAGGTCAGCTCTCTGCCTGGGGCAGCTGGAATGTCTCACAGGTAGAGTGTCCATCCTGGAGTGAGGAAGTCCTAAGCTCAACTTCAGTGGCAGAGACTTACTAACTGTGTGACCTGGGCAAGTCATGTTGCCTCTATTTATCTTGGTTTCCTCTTTGGTAAAATGGGATAAAATACCTTCCAAGGTTTTTGTAAGGATCATATGACATATTTGTAAAGTACCTAGTGCAGTTCCTGGCACACAGTAGATGAGACATAAATGACTGTTATCTACCCACTATACCAGTAGGCTTTTTTTGTAAACCCACAACTAGAAATTAAGGGCCTTTCCTCTCACTGTCCAATCTCAACAGTGCTGTTTACTCAATGAGTGTTCAGTGGATGTTTATGGATTTGCACTGAACTGTTACCTACAGAGTAGCGCCCTCCACACTGTCATCAGGTGTAGTTCCCCTGCCTCTGTCTGATGCTCTCCAGGGAGGAGAAAGTGGCTGTGCCTGAGGCAGCTGGGAACCCCTGGGATCCCAGTCTTGGGGAGGTGACATCCTTTATACCAGCTTGAAGCTGCTTCTCTGCAAGCTTGGTCCAAACTGGCCTCTCCTATTGTCCTCTGGCCTCCTGCTGCCTCCACTCTTCTGACATTTAAAGGCAGCCCTCAGCTTCCCCCACCCAGTCAGAAGTTTTCTGTCCTCCAGGATGAGCAAGGCCCTGCTTGGGGCAGGATCCTCATGGGATTGGAAGCCAAAGTTCTTGCCAGCCTGGTTGACCTGTTCTCGACCACCCCCGCCAAGCTGACCTGTGCACTCCCCACCACGAAGTGACAGAACAGAACCTGATGCTCTGGGGGCCTCTGACCAGGCCCTGAGGATGCCCTTTGCCTTATCTCTGGGTCTCCTTGAAGGTGGCCCCATCACACTGTTGACTGAATTTGATACAGTGGAGCATCCAGATTTCTCTTTCTAGACAAACAACATCCCCTCCTGTGCACAGTGATATTTTGAGCCCAAACATAATCCTGACATTTTTCTTCTTTAAATTTCACTTAGTAGATTTGACCTATTATCTAATCATTTAATCAAGCAATATATATTTATTAATATGTGCCAGATACTAGGCTGCGTTGGGACTAGGGAGTCAAATACTCAAGTCAAATACTCTTATCCTGAGAAGGAGCATACATTCTACCAAGGGGAGACTAATTATTTGTTCAGATAAAAACACTAGATATGTAATGTATATACAGTAATGGATGGGGGCAGGGACCAATTACTGTGGAAATTGGCAAAGGACTCTTGAAAGAGGCTGAATTTGAGCTGAATCTTACAGGAAGTCACCAAAGTGAAGAGGGAGGACATTCCAGTTTTGGGGGTACAGCCTGGGCAAAGCAGTGAAGGTGGGAGATAGCAGGTTATCTATGAGGAACATCAAAGAGCCCCTTTGTCTGGAGTGCAGGGTTAGTACTTAAGCATGAGTCCTACATGTTCATCCTGGAAAAATAGGTTTTAAAGGCCAAATGGAGGCATTTGTATTTTATAGCCTCCCATGCTGTGGAGTATTATGGGCAGACCAGTCTTTTAAGAATATTGCTTTAGTGGCCATGGGAAGATGTACTGGAAGCAGGGGAGAGAGTCAGCCAGGAGATCTGAGAGAGAGAGAGAGAGAGAGAGAGAGAGAGAGAGAGAGGATAAGGAGGGAGAGATCCAAGAGATGCTGAGAAAGTGCAGTAGATTTTCTTATTCAGCCATGTCAGTCCTGTCTGACTTTTCATGACTCCATTTGGGATTTTCTTAGCAAAGACCCTGGAGTGCCCTTTCCTTCTCCAGCTCATTTTACAGTTGAGGAAACTGAAGCCAACAGGGTGAAGTGACTTGCCCAGAGTCACCCAGGTACTCCAGATGTCAGGTCTTCCTGACTCCAGGCCCAGTGCTCTATACACTATGGTGCCCCCTAGCTCTCCTGGCAACTATGACACTCAGCAATTGTTTGGAGATGGAGGGAGGCCGGCAAATAGAGGGAAGAGCCCGGGAGGATTCCCAGCTTCTAAACCAAGGGGACTGGAAGGATAGGGCCGCCCTGGACACACACAGGAAGGTTAGAGACATGGTGTATTTGGTGGGGTGGACATGTTGAACCTGAAATGACTGCAGGCAGTGGGGTCAAGGAAAGGGTTCTTCAGAATGGGAGAGGTCTTAGGCTTGTTGGTCAACAGCCCCAGAGTGAGCCAGGGGCCAGGGAGAGGCTGCAAGTGTGGGAGGGAGGAAGGCTAGAGGGGAAAACTGGCATGAGGCGAGGGACCGAGGCCACGTCCTGACCCTCTTCCTCTGACTACAGCCAAGGGGAGAGAGACAGAGAGGAAACCAAGGTTGCTGGAAACTGGGATGAAGAAGGAAGGAGCAGAGAGGGAGTCCTCTGGATCATGTCTTCAGAGTCAGGGGCTGCAGCCAGAAAGAGCAACTGCCCCCATTATTCCCTAGGACTATTTATTTGTACCAGAAGGCTCCTTAGCCTTTACTTACACCTAGGAGAGGCTCTACACTCCCCCTCCACTAACCCCCGCCCTTAGTCAGCCTATGTTCTCTAGCATGGTAGCTGGACTAGGTGACAGAGGGTGGGGCTGGAGGAGCACCCCAGTTTCTTCTAAGCCTGGGAAGGTGATTTACAGTCTCCCTGGACCCTGGCAGGGATATCTGCCTCAGAGATCAAGGTCTTGATTAAAGCAGGGTCATAAGAGGATGAGGTGATGAAGGGGAAAGGAAACCAGGGTGGAGTGGCCCCACTGCACCAGGCAGGTGAAATAACCAGACTCACAAGTACCCACAGGTTAGAAAACAGCAATGTTAGTCACCGACTTCCTGTCGAGGGGCTCCCCACTCTCCAGAGGATGTGAATCAGAGTGGGCAGAGAAGGCCCATAGAGGAACTGAAGGCTACAGCCCAGGTCGTTCAATAGAGATCTGAGTGGCAGCACTGGGACCCCTCGAGAAGAGGCATGACTGAGAGGGAGGGAATGGAGAGAACCAGGAAGGAGTTTCCAGGGAGTGGGAAAAGAAAGAAGCATTCATTTATAGAATGCCTACTGCTATGTGCCAGGTACTATGCCAAGTGCTTTCTACAAGTATCATTTCATTTGGTCCTCTCAACCACCCTGAGAGGTGGATAAGATCAGTATTCCCATTTTACAGACAAGAAAACTGAGGCAGACAGGTGAAGTGACTTGTTCAGAATCATAGCTACCCACCAAGTCACCAGCTGTCATTAGGGGAGGAAACATCACTCCGACATTGTTAGAGCAACAGAGGACAGGACAGCTCCAGGGGAGCTACTGGCAGTGTTGGGGACAGCAAGAGTTCCGCAGAGTCAGAGTCCAGCCATGTCCCAGTTCAAACACTGCAGACTCAGCACCTACTGTTCAATGACATCAGTGTGAGCAGGGCTCCATTTATGGCTTTGTCGATTGTTCCTGCGGCCTCAAGGCCTTCTGTGTCCTTCTAGGTTCTCAAGGGCAGCCCTTTGACCTTATTCAAACTTAACAGACCAAAAGGCTGCACTCAAGGACCTAGAGGGCCACATGTTCCCTACCTCTGGTAAGAAAGTGATGGGGAAATGTTGGTAGTGGTAGTAAAATTCCAAAGTCTGTCCAACATACATTTTTGAGAGCTGGGTGTTAAACACTTACCAGCACACCCTGGGAGGCAGCTCTGGCAGCCCCCATCTCAGGGATACTCCTTCAGTAGTGTTCTTTTTCCAGAGTGTTGCTCTGGTCACCAGCGTACTCTCCCTCTACTTCATCCCTAACCTTCCTTGGCCATGAGCAATCAGTTATGTGAGAAACTGGGGGAGAGTGGCCCCTCATAGGTCTAGTAGGGAATTTTCTTTGTAATTTGTTTGCTATTTTGTTTCCTTAGTGTGTGTGTGTGTGTGTGTGTGTGTGTTGAACTAGTGTGTCCTACAATTTGGTAAAAGAAACAAGTGAGGAGGGCTTATGAATGAGCAGATGCTGACTCAATCTCTACAGCCCAGGGGAGCTGCTAAGGAAGCCCCAAGATACAGCAGGTTCTCCAGGAGATGCTACAGAGAGTGGTGAAGGGGAGTTATCTCTGTGCCCAGTGAGAGTTCTGGCTGATCCCCTGGCCAGCCTGTGCCCGACCCAAACTGGATGGACACCTTTAGCTGGGTTCTGGAGCAAACCAGAGTCAGAGTCCACAAACCCAGCTAACGCTGACCCTCCTTACAAGGTAGCTGTAACAATGTGACCAGCATGAGAATGTATTTCTCATAATTGAACATGCATAAAACCAAGATCAATTTGCTTACCCTTGAGGAAGGGAGGAAAATATATGGAACTCAAAATTAAAAAAAAGAACATTAAAAATTGTCTTTACATGTGATTGGGGAAATAGAGAAATAGAAGACTTTCAAGCATTCCCGATGAAAAGACCACTCACTTTCCTCTGCATCAGCTCATGGCTTTTCCTTCTCTTTTCCCTACAAAGGACAATGACTTTTACATTGGAAATGATGAAACATAACTGTAAGGAGAGAGTGTGAGAACAGTGGCTGCTGTGACTGCACAGAAGTCACCTGGGGTAGGTGGAGCCACAACCTCTGATCTGTAGGATTGCTGTGGGAACATGGAGAGGGAGGCCACAGACAGCTGGAGAGGGGCCCTTGTCCCAGTTTCCACATAAGGCAAGAGAACCGAGTCTATCCACTAGAGACCAGCAGGCTTGGGTCTAAAATGGACCAGAGAAGGAATCAACTGGACTGCATTATGTAGAGATAATGGCATTCTAAACTTCTTTCCTTCTTGGGGCAGGATTACTCCACTGGTGAAGAAGGGGTTATTGAGGATAGAGTTTACCCAGATTTGATGTGTCTTGTGCCCTTGTGGAGAATATGAGACATGAAAAATCTGGACTTGGCAGCAGTTGATTCAGGGCCCCTTGGATGGTCAGATTCAGAGTAGCTGTTTGCGGTTCTATATCAATGAGGCAGGAGGTCTCGAGTGGAGAGCCCCAGGGATCTACGCTATGACATTTCCTGTTTAATGTTTTTCTGTCAATGACTTGGATAGTATTTAATTTTATCCTCACAACAAGTTCACTAGGTGGACACTATTTTGATCTCCCTTCTGCAGCCGTTGTCCTTCATTTGTGAAGAGGATCCCAACATCAGGGAGGTCGTGCAAGACAGGTAAGTGAATTGGATTACAGTGAGTTAGGGCACAAAGTCACTGGCCTCATTTTCTCCTCCAGAGCCATTTGGGTCCACTGGCCAGATAGAGATCAGAATGACCAGAGATGGCTCTCTGAGCAAAGTAGGCAGGCTGAGGTTAAATGACTGGTCCGTTATCATACAGCTACCTAGTGAATGTCTGAAACTGGCTTTGAAGTGAGGTCTTCCTGACCCAACACCATCTACTGAGCTCCGCACTTCTTTCTCCCCTTTCTCTGTCTCTCTCCTCCTCCTCTGTCTCTGTCTCTCTTTCTGTCTCTCACTGTTTCTGTCTCTCTGTCCTTCTCTTTGAGTGCGGTGACTCCTTCCCTCAGGGCTGGTGGGCCCACATGAATGGTGTTGCCCAATGTCCATCAGCTGTGGAGTACAGTGGCCAGTGGGGTCAAGTGCTCAAACAGTATTGACATGGCAAGGCCTAGTGCTGCAGCCCCTAGGATACATTGCCTCAGAAAAATGAAATAATTTACTCAGAACCACTTTTAACCCCATCTAGCTCAACCTCTGAATTTTTCTCTGAGATTTTGGACAACCAGCACAAACCCCAAACAACCAGTTCAGTCCAAAAATACAGACAAGTTGCTTAATGTCTATAGACTGACACATCACACCTTAGCTAGGCCTAGATCTAGAGAGCTGTCTGAAGACTCAGAGAGGCTAATGAGGGTAATACAGCTAGAAAGTGTCTGGGAAAGATTAGAACTCAGTCCTCATGGACAGCAGGTCAATAAGTCTCTCTACTAGGTGGTCCTACTTTCAGTAACATTGAACCAGGCTAGCCCAGTCATGGTGAGACGAGTGTGGGGGAAGGGGAGACTATGTCTTTATATGTCATTTCTCTCCATTCATTGGGGGAGGGGCCAGTTCCAACCAACTTTCCAGTGATGATCGTTAAGTTATCAACGTGAGCATTTACACCTTGGAAATCAGAGCATGCTAGAAACTGAGACTTGGTTTATTGTTTGGTGACTGTCTATATTTTAGAAAATGGTGGAGAAAATGGTAATCATGCACATTAATCTTAAAGGGGTACCTCAGGAGAGCCTGTGGTTAAACATTTAAACATTTACTAGTGCAGCCAGCATCTGCCCAATAGCACCATCAAGACAGGAATACTGGTGTGTGTGTGTGTGTGTGTGTGTGTGTGTGTGTGTGTGTGTGTGAGTGTGTGTGTGTATGTGTGTGAGTGTTTGTGTGTGTGAGAAAGACCATTGTTGAGTCATTTCAGTCGTATCTGGCTCTCCCTGATCCCATTTGGGGTTTTCCTGGCAGAGATACCGGCATTACTTGCCATTTCCTTCTCCAGTTCGTCTTACGGATGAGGAAACTGAGGCAAACAGGGTTCAGTAACTTGTCCAGGGTCACACAGGTACTAAGTGTTGGAGGTCATATTTGAACAGATGAAGATAAGTCTTTTCTGACACCAGGCTCCGTGCTCTGGGCACCATGGCGCCCCCTAGAGGATATATGTATTTTTACCTTCTGGCCTTGGAACATTAGGATCAAAAAAGAAAAAAGGTGGGAGGGGGAGATTCTGCCTCCTACATCCCCTCCCCAGTCATCTGGCTCCTCCTGAGTTCTGCTTATTGTCACCAGGGATGGCAACTCCCTCACTGGCACAGAATGCTGCCAATCTGGAGCTTTGGAGCCAGGGACCATCCCTTGGTGCTTTGAGCTCTCAGAGGAGGACTAATAAGATATTCTCTATGATACAATGTATCACTGTCCTTCTTGTGGCTCTGCCCACATCCCAGCCCCTACCTTGGACACAGTCTTTCTGCTCAGGACTGAACACAGGCAGCCTGGGACCTCCTGGCTCCTGCTCCAGATTCTCCCACCCTTGGACACTCTCCCATTCTCATCCATGCCAAAGCCCACACCCTGGACTTCTGGGTTATAAGATATGTCAAACTGGAGGCAAAGGAGGCGAGCTACCTGGGGCAGAGCTCCATCCAGGAAGCAAACACGATCACATTAGCCAGGCTAATGCTATTGACCTGCTCTCTCCTCAGGCCTCCAAGGCAGCAAGGAATCGATGGGCACCTGGATGGGCATGTGGATGGGAGTCTGGGACAGTGATTGGCATCTGCCAAACTTGGCACTGCCCTGGAGCCATAGGCTTCCTGTAGGGCCCACTGGGGAAGGCAGAACCACCTCCTGAAAAAAGGACTCTCCCCAGTAATAGGCCTTAAGCAACTTCTTTTTTTTTTTTTTTAATATATTCTTCTCTCACCCCTTAATTTTATTTTTTTAGATATGATCCCTTCCTGTTCAACTCACCCTGTGCTCTCTGTATGCATGTATATATTGTGTGTGTGTGTGTGTGTGTGTGTGTGTGTGTGT
>CM053770.1:1485593-1513451 GCA_028658325.1 Potorous gilbertii | reverse complement strand
AGATTTCAAATATTCTTGATGCAAAAATCAGAACTGCAAAGAAACTTTGAAGTACAAACACAAGAGGCAAGTGCAAAATGGAAAGGTAAATGTAAACACACAATGCTAAGGAACAGAATAAAGAGAAATGATTTCCAGTCTAATATGGGAGGGTGATCCATTGTGTCCTCTCTGAAAACTATCATCCTCTGGAGTCCTGAAGGGAGCCTAATTAGACTAGGAGTGGCTTTTTTTATTATTAGAAGACTTAAAAGAAGAATGGGAAGGGAGGAGAAGAGGAATATACTGGAGGAGGAAAGGAAAGGTCAGGGGAAATTATTTCATATAGGAAATATGTCTTGTATGACACGATCTGCATAAAGGATATCATATTTCTTGCCTTCTCAATGGTTAGGGGAGGGGAAGGGAAGAATTCAGAACTGAAAATAACCTTTAACAAAAGAAATTATCTCACATAATCAGGGTGTACAAGTGTAAGTTTATCCACACAAGTGGGAAGGGATTAGGGGGGAAGCTGACACTTAAACTTCACTCCCCAAGTCTAAGAAAGGAAGAATCTACACACACAGTTGGGTACAGAAATGCGTTTCACTGAATGGGGAAATAAGAGAGAAAGAGCAGAAGGAGGAATTAAAGGAAGGGTAGATTAAGGGACAGGATTAGTCCTAAGCAAAACAAACTCTAAGGATATACAAAAATATTTATAGCTTATTTTGAGGTGATAAATATATGAGAACTGAAGAGGTGCCCATCAACTGGAGAATGGCTCAATGAATGACATATAAATGAAGTGATATGCTATATTGTGCTGTAAGAAATGATGAAGGAGATGGTTTCAGAGAAACCTGGGAAGACTTTATGAACTGATGGATAGTAATGTAAACAGAATCAGAAGAACAATTTATACAATAACAACCTCTTGTCAAAATCAAACAACTTTTAAAGATTTGGAAACTTTGATCAATGTAATGACCAGTCACAATTCCAAAGGAATAATGATAAAACATGCTACTCTCATTCTAGCAGTGGATGAAGGATTCACAGTGAAGAATTTTGGGACAAATCTAGTGCAGAAATTTCTTATGCTTGACGATACACATTTGTAACAAAAGTGTTGTTTTTCTTTCTTTATAAATTGTATGGAAAAGGGAAATGAAAAGAAAGGTTTCTTTCCAATTAAAAAAAAATTTATTTCAAAAATCCAAGTATGCTCCTCCAAGGGAGATAATTGAACCTTAATGAAATAGGGATGTTCAAGCATTCCTTATGGAAAAAACCAGAGCTGAGTAGAAACACTGAAATGTGAACACAGAAGTCAAGAGAAACCTGGAAAGTTATATACATCTGAGCAGTTGAAAGGGACTAAACTATGATGAAATACTTTCATTCTACTAGGGGGAAATGAAGCAAATGTTCCTTCAGGGTCGTAATGCCTTCAAGGCTCATAAAGGGAGTCCAAACAAACAGAAGGTCTGGTGTAGCTTTATTCTATTTGGATGATCTTAAGAGAGGAAAGGAAAGAGAGGGAAAGAATACACTGGAGAATAAATGAGAAATAAAGGTATAGAACTCCCTGTTTCTAATCATTTCTATTTGTAGGAAAAAGAGTATATTAGCATGAAGGGAGTGTCTGAGCTGTACAAGGGGGGGGGGGTGGAACAAAAACCAACGTAGGCTCATACATAAAGAGTTTTGTATAGAAATGCATCAAACTCATCAGAGAAAATGTCAGGGATAGGGAGAAAAAAGGGGTTGTTAAGAGGGAAGGTAGAGTTGAGAAGAGAATAGATATTGATGAAACAATTTTCAGTGTCAGAAGGTAGATTATAAAGTAAATATTAAAGGAAACAAATAAAGGATAAAGATCAGTGTAAAGATAAAGCCAAGGTAAAAAACTATAGCTCAGTACTCTTAATGAATATCAAAGCAAAAATACTGGTAAAACATTTATTTTGGTTTATATCCTGTGTTTACTTTTCTGTGAATATGATATATCCCCCAGCAGGATGGCAGCACCTTGAGAGGAAGGACCTTGTATCTCCAGCACCAGCACTGTCCTTGTCAGCTGCTTCTTAACCACTTACCAAATATTCTTGATTGATCCATGTTCATTTTGTCAAGACAAGCCTGTGTTTCAAAGACGCAAGTACTCTGCAGCAAATATCAAAGCTGAAAGTACATCAGTACAAAGGCCAGTTCTCCTATCTTTTAGCTAAGCTCCCTTCATCCTCCCCCTTCAAGGTGATTAACTTTCCCAGGATGTTTATTCACTGACTGCCTATAGCCCCTAGTGCAAGGTCCTCTGAGATTGACCTATCTTTCCCTTTACCCTTAAGGATATGGATTTTTTTTTGCAATTATGTAAAATACTTCCATGTTAATCATTTTGTACAAAGAGACTCAAACAAAAGAAAAAGTGAAAGAAAGTCTATATTGAAACAATATCAATTCTTTTTCTGGAGACAGATAATCTGCTTCATCATTAGTCTTTTGGGATTGTATTGGATCGTTGTATTGCTGAGAATAGCTAAGTCATTCCAGTTCTTCATCAAACGATGTTGCTGTTACTGTGTGCAACATCCTCCTGGTTCTGATCACTTCACTTTGCATCAGTTCATGTAAATATTTCCATGTTTTTCTTAAATCATCCTACTTGTCATTTCTTATAGTGCAATAATATTCTAATACAATCACATACCACAGCTTTTTTAGCCATTCCCTGATTGATGGGCATCCCTTTGATTTTTGATTCTTAACCACCACAAAAAGAGCTGCTGTAAATATTTTTGTACAAAGAGCTCCTTTTTCCTTTTTGGAATGAGTTTGACCTCTCTTAACTGGAATCTCTTCCACTACCATCCTCTGTCCAGTTTCATCTGCTATGATCTACTTCATCAAGACCCTGCTTTTTTTGCTTTTCGAATACTGCTCAGTAATTGCTAAATTAAATAGCATCACTCACTTCTGATCACTACATTTTAAGAAAAGCATTGACAAACTACACTATACCCAGTGGAGGACAGACAGAATGGTAAGGAGATTCCAATTCATGTCATGTAAGGCATGGATGGAAGAAATGGAGATATTTAGCATGGAAAAGAAAAGGCTGAGCACATATATAAATGCAACCTTAAAATGCCTGAAGGGATATCCTGTGGAAAGGCATTAGGACACTTCCCTCTTCATTCCCCTGCCAGGTCACCTGCACTCCAAAAGAACCTGAAGGTTTATAATGCTGAGGCTCTGACTGCTGAGCTTTCCCCAGCCCAACATTATACTTCTGGGCCATCTCCACACATACCAACCCCTTTCCTGCTTGCCTTCATGTGCTTGAGGGCAGGGACTGGCTTGTGGATTTTCTTCATCTCTCATCCTGAGGTCCAAACTGCAGATTATCATTTCACACTCTCTCCACTCTTAGTTTGCCCCCTCTTCAGGCTGCCTCCCTAGCTCCTTGATAGCAGACTCTTCTCTCATGGGTAACCTCTCCTTTCCCTAAATCTCCTTCCTAGACCCCCTTCTGCTGTCATTCCCCTTTAGAACATAAACTCCTTGAGAGTAGGGGGAGACTGATTTGTTTACTTTTATCTGTATCCCAAGACTGGCATTTAGTAAGTGCTTAATAAATGTTTACTTATTCACTCAGTCAGACCTTAGAACCCATGGCCTGGAAGAAAGTGACAGTGTTGGATTGTGTCAAAGCTTCTTAAGCAAGTGGTATCAAGGAAGAAGTAGAGCAGGATTACTGTCCTAGGGCTCACTCAGGAAGAGATTGGCCAACAGACTCTTGGGAAAAAACCCTCATTTCTCTGGAAGGAAAAATGATCACTGGAGGGATGTGTCCTGTTGCACTGCTGGAGAAAAGAAAGTTGGAGAGCTTGCATTAGTGAGTCATGCCATTCATTAGATTATCAGCTCCTTGAGGGTAGGGTCTGTCTTTTACTTCTTTTTGTGTACCCAGCACTTAGCATAGGACTTGGTACATAGTAGTTGTTTAATAATAATTTATTAATAAATGTTTTAATTGAATTGAGTGCCATATTGGATCAGGGAAGGATGCTGTAAGAACCAAAGTAAGACATCAGGCAGATCACCTACTATAGGTTAGCAGGTGTGGCTACCATTCAAAAATCCACTCAGAAAATTGTTTCCAGGGAGATTCTACAACAGCTATAACATGAGCTGCTGACTAGAAAGAAGGAGAGATGATCTGTGAACCCCTCATGTGGCCCAGTCAGACAACAAGAAAGGAATGGGAAACATCAGAGCACCTTGAACATTTGAATTATTCACCAGGATCCCCACATGCTTGGGGAGCTAATCTCCCTGTCTCTCCTGCTCAGCCTGGAACCTTCTGACCACAGGTAATTCTTCTCTGGCTGGAGTCAATTACAGTGATGAGTGTGGGCCCTGGTCCTCTCTGACAGGTGCACAGGGGAAGGTGGCCCAGATTCCATTGGGAAAAGCATGGGGAGAGGCAACAACAGACTGTGCCCAAGTCAGTCCCTTGACTTCAAACCTTCTGAGTCATGTTTGATTCTTCCTTCTTTTTCATCTTCCCCAAACCCAATCATCTGGCAAATATCATCAATGTAATTTTTATGCCATCTCACATCTCTAACCCCTTCCCACTACTTGGTTCTCTACCATCTTCAGTCTCATGATTTCTCATCTGAATTGTTGCAGCAGGCTCTTGACTGAGCTCTCTCACCTCCTGACTGGGCTCTCTCACACTGATGTGTGATTATCTGGACATAATAGAATATAAGCTCTGTGATGGCAGGAACATTTTTCATCCTTGTCTTTGTATTCTGGTACCAAGGACAGTTCCTTGTCCAATTCATAGACTTGGATTACTAGTCTGGTTGTGTGGAGTTCGATGGGAGAATTGACTATGATGATTCCAGGTATTTATCCTGCTGGAGAGAAAGGGGAGGAGGGAAAGGTGGGAGACCAAGGAGGCAACAGATAAAGCTAGAAGTTCTCAAGGGTCGCAAAACCCAAGCAGATCTTGGGGAATGACATTCCATCTGATACTCCCTCCCAAGGGCTTTTTCAATTCTCTTTCAATAGGACAGTTCAAGAAGTCGGTGCTTTTTCATCTGAATCCAAAATGGACTGAGGAAGGAAGCTGAGTACTTGCTGGAGCGTGCCAAATTGCTGTTCTGGCAGACCACACTCCCACTATTCATGAGAATTAGAACTCCTATAAGTATCTCTTGGAAATTGCTTTCAAGTTGAAATATGAAAGAAAAAAGTAGGCAGGTTGGAAAACAGGAGTTCCTTGGACTGAAAACTGCACCATGTAGATTCATCACCTACCCCTCTCTCAAAAAGCCCTGGGAAAATTGGAGAAAGAGGCACAGTGGCTGAGGCCCTCACAAGGAGCATTCTTTGATTATTCCTACCCCAGGCATGCTGGAAACCAGGAAAGGAGCACCTTCACTGTCCTTGATGTGGAAGATTAACCAAGACCCAGCAAGAAAACTGATGAAACAGACACAAAAGAGCAGAGAAACCCTCACGAACAAGCCAAGAAGAGACTCCAGGTGGGCAGGTTAACCATGAGGCCCTTGCTTCCACTCCATTCATCTCTCAGGTAGGCTTTACATTTTATAAACATCTAAATTTCCTAGGCATTTACCATCCCAAATCCAGGAAATGTAATCTTCAGATCACATGTATGCATAGAAAATTATGGATTTGAGGCCTTATATAGAGAACCTAAGCTCCTCTTTGGTCATTTCTCTTTCTAGGACTCAGTTGTTGTCAAATGCAGGATCTAGGTAAGTCATTCCTCCTTTTCACATTATCTAGTACGTCAGCTTCTGTCCAGCCTTTTGACCAACATTCCAAGGAAACCTGTCAGCTCCACAGAGTAATAATAAGAATGGAGTTGATAAAAATAAGAAATGAGATAATAACTATAAAGCTCCTGGCCCAGAGTAAGCACTACATAAATATTAGCTGCTGCTATTGATATAGCTAATATATCTATACATTGTTTTAAGTTCTCGACAGCAATATGTAATTTCATTTGTTCCCTATAACATCATTGTCATGTAGGTTCTGTTACTATTTCTATTTGACAGATAAGGAACTGAGGGTGAAGGCTAGGGGATATCTAAGGCTAGATTTGAACTGGGTTCTGACTGTAGGCCTAGCCCTCAGTGCACTGCACCACCTGATGACCCCTCCACACAGTGGGCTCATTCCTCTGTGTCTGTGCTGTTCCCTGTCACCCAGAGCACCTCTTTCCCCTCCTGTGGTCCTATACAAAGCCTCGTTCATACTCATCCTTGAATGCAAGGCTCCTATCCCTCGAGCTCCTATCTTGTGAAGAGATCCGCTCAAGCTTACATGATCTCAAATATCAAAATCAATATCTGCAGTTGAGAGGAAAAATAATCATGACAGCCACCATTTACATGGTGCTTTACAGTCTGCAACACATTTCACTGTGCTATCTTATTTGACTTGATCTGCACAAGATCCCTCCAAGGTAGGTGCTATTCTGTCCCCATTTTGCAAGTGAGGAAACTGGAGCTGAGAAAGTTAAATAACTTGCCCAAGGTCATACAGCTAATCAATGTCTATGGACAGATTTGAATTCAGGTCTTCCAATTGCCAAGTCTAGTAGACTATCCACCAAGCCACCTTGGTGATGTTGCCTCAGCCCTTTTTGCTTTTCATCTATCACTGGATAGATGTTCCCCACCATCACCACTAGCCACACAATGTCATCCCATGAAGGTAGCCAGGGAACCAATTCCAAACCCTCCAGTAGTGGGGATTGTCTTTAGCACAAAGGTTCATAATGACTCTAGCATGCCAGGGAAGAATCAATGCAGTGATCACCAAGGGCATCAGGCTGACTCAGAATTCCAGTCCAGCACACCCACCTCCTGAGCCTCATTGGAACTGGGAAGGACTACTCACAATTTCCTTTGTCTGTCCAATGCCAGGACTCCAAGTACTTTCTCAGAAATGCCCCCAAATAGATTTGAAACATTTCTACTAAAGGGTGCTCCAGGAACACCATCGGCACCCATTAACTCTTTCTTTCACCTTGTATTCCCCTACATATACAAGGCTATTACCCTACAGAAACAGGATCATAGTGTCTTAGAGCTGGAGATGACCCTTTAAGCCTATCCATGAACAAAAAGCCACCTATAGGCTTATATCCATAAGAGTCTCCATCTTCTGCTGAAACCCCCCATCAGGACAGGGGCAAGCCTCTGCCCAGCTCGTTAACAGCAATGTAGGCTACTGGTGACAACAGAAATTGGCATTGACATAGGTAGTCCCTCCAGTAGATAGAGTTCTGACCCTGGAAGGTGTCCTTGTGAATGGTTTCTGACATTTACTACCTTTGTGACCTGGGCAAGTCACTTAATCTCTGCTTGCCTTACTTTCTTCTACCATGAAATAAGGATGATGATAGAGTTATTGTGAGGACCCCATGAGATCATATTTGTAGAAAGCCCCTACAGCTTTCAGCACATGGTGCCCAGCCCATGGTGGCACTATAAAAATGTGTATTAATTTCCCCTTCCTCCTTCTCCCTAATGTCCTTCTCTCATATTCTCCAGCAGTATCTGGAGGCACGTAGAAGCTGCCTTTATTGCTGCCTTTTCCCACTATTCCACTATAAACTCACAGAGGTGAGGGAACTTGTCTTTTTTATCCATCAATCACCCAATATTCATCACACACCTACCCTGTGCCAGGCATGGATGATGGTGGTATGTAGACAAAGAGGAAACAAAGCCTGTCCTCCAGGAGTTAACATCATAAACTTTGTATCTCCCCCAGCAAAGAGCTCTTCATTAATACTTGGGTGAAGGGTGGATGTTGCCAATTTAGATGATGAGTTTTCATTACTGGATGTGGGCTGCTTAAAGAGATTATCTTTTAGCCAAATGTGTTCACGTAACATTGTCCAGGTCTCACTAGGCAGCTGCTTGCTGACCTGTCTTTATCGATCAGAAATTTTGCTCTTTAATTAATCATGCCTAGATAGCAAGGTGTGACCATTTGTACCGGAAGAGACGGCTTGTTGCTTGGTCCTACCAATTGGGTGCCTGTGGGAAGCACACAGAAGAATGCTGATAAAGTCCGGGAGGGAGAGGTCCCTTGCAAATTGATCTGTCACTTGCCCGAATTTTGACATACTTAGCTCTTGAGTCCTGGAGACCAGTCAGGCCAGCAGTGGGCATGCTTCACAACAGGTACGCTACTGTGCTCCACGCCATCCACTGGCATTGACTCGAGCTGTGTGACCTCGATACTTTGGGCAGAGCATTAAATCAAACTCTGGCCACTGGTCCTGTTAGTCCCATTCAAAAAAGATTTGTTTCCATCCGTGTTAACTCTTGCTTCTAGGGCAAATCTTTATTTTGAAAGACACCTGGGTGTCTGTGCTTGAAGTGTATTAAGCTCGGGGCCTTTAAGATGTTTGCTTACACCGTCTTGGAGAGAAGCAAGGGCATTAGGAGTGTTTGATCTGGTTTTAGGAGCAGATCCTAATTCCTGCGAGGGAATCATCCTCCTTGTTCTGACAAGTGTTCATTCAGGGTGGAGTAATAAATTGCAAGTTAAAACAACAGAAAGATAAGTTGGTTTTTGTTATGTAATTAATGGTTTATTTGACTATTTGTTCAAGTGCACGACACCACAGGCTGATAGTCTTTTGACTTGAGAATCACCACCAATTCAGCCTTTAATAGAGAAAAGACTGTTCTGACTTCGAAGAGAGCCAGGATTTGTCTGATCCATCAACATCTCTGCTAGGCAGAGTACAGTCCCAGGATTGTATAAGGTGCCTTCATGGAGGACTCAGGTTTGTGCAGAGGAAGCCCCAGAGAGGATCCAGGGGAGCTCTGTTTGTTAAGCCCACAGGCTCATGCTCACAGGCAGCCTAGTAACACAGGGTTAAAGTCAAACAGGGAAGGAGGCGTGAAGGTAGTGAGTCTTCCAAGTATTTCCTTTCAGCAAACCTCCCTCCCTATTTTCATAATGCCCATGGATTCTTGGGGTGAGGAGAAGCAGAGAAATGAAATAGAAGCCCAGCCTCAAGGTTACTCTGTAAAAGTCAAGAGTCTTCCTCTGGCTCTCAGCTCTCTGAGTCTGTGGGTGACAGGTTGAGAAAAGATGGATACTTCAAATCTAAAAAAAAAAAAAAATTCAAGAAAGCATTGAGTCCTAAAAAGTCTTAATGTCTTCTATGTCCAGGTGAACTTTTATTTAAAAAAAAAAAGTTATGCCATGCTTCTAAATTGGAGCAAGTGAAAAATCATATAAGTGACAGAGATTAATGTTCCAACCCTAACATAATTGCCTGGCCAAACAAAGGTCAGGCACGTGAGGAAGGACCCCAAGATGCCAGCAAGTGAGTAAATTACCTCTGAGGTTCAAGAACATCAGTATTTTAAAATGCAAAAAGTCTTTTGAGTGCTGTCCAGACCTGAGGGCATGCCTGCCTATGAGGGCTCTAACACATCCTACTGTGAGTCGGACACATGGAGGAGGGAGGAGCCAAAACTTGAGGACAGAAGCCTTAATCTTAGCCAAAGTTTCCCTGGGTTTCAGCCTATGTGATGCCCACCTCATTTCCCTAAACTGCTGGAAGGTCAATGTTGAGGATGTGGGCTAGTTCATTTCATGAGGCTGTACCAGAAGTAACTGTGGAACAGATGCCCTGAGAGTCACATCATGGAAGAAGGCCACAAGTAGGATAAATTGATCCTCGAAGAAAAAACCATTGCAGGTAGTTCCATTGAATTCAACTGAAAAAGAAAGAAAGAGAATTGATAAGGAAAAAAAATCAGCTTTGTCTAAAGGAAAGGTACCAAGCAGCCCAGGTCCATATACCTAGGCACACAAAAATATATGTATATAGCCCAAGGAGATAAAAGTGAAGACAGGGTCAACAGAAGAAATGATAATTTCTGGAAGGTTACTTTTGCTTTTAAATAATTTTTATTGCTGTTTTCTGTTTCTTATATCTCCATGCATCCCTCTCCCTTCCCCTCACCAAGAGCCATCCTGTAATGCAAAGTGTTTTGTTTTTAGAGAGAACAAAATCAGTATAACTGATGGATACATTGAGAAAGTCCAAAAAGTGAGCCACATGTAACATCTGTAGGCCTCCTCCTCCACCAAGGGCTGTGGGCATGGCCAGTTACTGGGCATGCTGTTTTCTTGGTTCTGCTGACTCCACTCTGCATCAGTTCCTATAGCTCTTTCCAGGCTTCTTTGTATTCATCATTTCTTACAGCACAATATTTCATTACATTCTTGGACCACAATTTGTTTAGCCATTCTACAAAAGATGGGCCTCAACTTTGTTTCCAACTCCTAGCCATCACAAAAAGTGCTGCTATAAATACGGGACCTTTTTTTTTTTTTCTTATAGATGGTTTCCTTAAGGTATGAGCCCTTTCTGGAAGAGTTTAATTCTTACGTATCTCATCACACTGGGTTCTTAACCACCATCCCTCATTCTGGCACAGGCTGGCAGAGAGACTGGTTCTGCTTGGCAAGACATGACTGTCCAAAGCACATAATGCAGAAATCACAAGGACCACTGGGGAAGCTGGAATGGGTGGTGGTGGGGTTTTGTCAAAGGGAAAGGAAGGAAGGAAGGAAGGAAGGAAGGAAAGGAGAGCAAGTAAAGGGCAGAGGGTCTCCTGAATAACCTAGGCGAAGCCAGTAGCATAATAGAGACACCTTCTCACCCCTTGTCCAGACCCTGAGTTGTAGGGAAGACGACGCCTTGAGGTAACAAAGTTTAAGCACCTCCTGCACCCAACGGTGCTGGTAGTCGGTCCCAAGCCCTCCCTGCTCCCTCTGCCAGGGAAGGAAAGACATATTGGAGAATCAAGGACGGTGCTGTCGGGGAGCCGCTGCCTCTTGGGAGAGGGCAGGGCGAAGGCTGCGGAGATTTCGCAGTGACTAGCCTAAAGCTAGCTTCTAGCGAACGCAGATGTTGGCAGGTTTCCCAGACACCCTCAAAGCAGAGAGCCTTGCCCTCCACTCCACTTCCAGGGAGATGTAGGGTTGGGCAGAGGTGCCAGCCCCGTCTGGCCTCCTCGGGAGCCGGGCCAAGTTGCCTGAGTCACTGGTTGGGTGGGCTTAAATGCGTAATGACCAGCATCCGAGGGGATCAGAAGATCTGGGGGCCTACGGGGGCGAGGAGCAGAAGGAAGGGACGCGCTCATTCCCCCTGACCGTCCCACGGACTATAACTAAGCCGAGGATTGGCCCTCGGGGCTCCGACTCCCCCGACTTCGCGTCACTAAGAGCGCAATTGGCTCCGGGTTTGACGGACACTCGCTGGGTCGGGGGCGGGACAAGGGGAGGGGGGCAAAGGAGGAGGGGGGGTTGCAGCAGCCACTAGGCGGGGACTCATTGAATATGGATCAGAAAGTGCAGTGGGGAGAGTGTCACGTGACTCCGCGACTGGGATAAATAGGGTTGGGCGGGCGCTGAATTCCTCCGAGCTCCCCTGTACCTGCGTACGCTCGCTACCGTCTGTCGGTCCGGGCTCTGAAGAGGAAACCGGGCTCCACCAGTGAGCCGGGAAGAAGACAGGGAAGTAGAGAGACATCGCCGCTGCTGGGAGGAGGTAAGAGTCCCTCGGCTCCACTCTGCCTAAGGTGCTCGCTGCCTGTCCGGGACTCTTAGCGAGGTTCCCAGGGCAAAGTCTCAGCGATGCTGTGGACGGACGGACCGACGGACGGACAGGATAGGATGGGGGAGGCCGAAAGCCTGCGGAACCTCGGCGTCAGGGGACCTAGGTTCGAATCTCCCTGCTCCTCTCCGTGCTGCCTCTGCATGGGGGCGGCGAGGGACTGGGGGGAAGGATCGGACTAGGAGACGTCTAAGGTCTCTTCCAGTCCTGAAGTTGGTGATTCTGGGGTGTGGGGGGGGGGGGGGTGGGTTGGTGTGTGTGTGGTGGTGGTGGTGGTGATGGTGGTCCTCTCAAAACTCCGGGAGACGTGTTCCTCCTCCCTCGTTTTTGAGGGAGCACCAACACTGCCTTTCGGGTGCCAGGCTCCGCAGACACCGGCTCTCTGTCGAGCCTTGGGCCAGGTCCTTCTCCATTTGACAGATAGAATTCGCTCCCGCTGCCACATTGCCAACATGAAAATTCTGGTGGCTCTGGCGGTGCTCTTCCTCGCGTCTGCTCAGGCTTTTGCCGATGAAATGGGCGCCAACGACGATCTGAACTACTGGGCCGACTGGTCGGACAGCGACCAGATCAAGGTGAGCAGCGGTGCCGGCTGGGTTCGGTCCTGTCAGGCTGGGGCGCCGGAGATAGCGCTTGGCTTCTGCCCCGACGGAAGCGCGTAGAGCGCAACCTAGGCTGGCGTCCCGCACAATAGGCGCCCTCGAACCTCCAGCCTATAGGCGCAATCTAGGGTCAGGGCAGATGGCCCCCGCTGGCCCAAACCCAGGGATTCCCCGCTCTTAACCTGTCTATTACGTGCGCCATCCTACCTCCCGCAGTGCTCAGTGCTCCCCAAGGGCCCCAGGGAGAGGGGAGCAAGTCGAATAAGAGAATGGAAAAGGAGGGGCGGCAGCTGTGCACCTACGTCCCGGCTAAATTACAGCGCTCCGGGGGAGGGGGGAATGAAGGAGGGGATAGGGGAATTGGAGGAGCGGGGAGGCTGGGTAGAAAGAAGGAAGCAGAGAGCAGAGCTCAAAGCCCCTGGCTGTGATCAGAGGTCTTAGGCGAATGTAGAGCACCTTTGTGCAATCATGTGTGAGTGTATGTGCACCTTAGTGTGTGATGGAGTGCTGCACAGGTGTGTGTGTGTGTGTGTGTGTGTGTGTGTGTGTGTGAGAGAGAGAGAGAGAGAGAGAGAGAGAGAGAGAGAGAGAGAGAAGAGGGAGAAGAGAGAGAAGGGAGGGGAAGGGGAAGGGGGAGAGAGGGAGGAGGAGAAGGGGAGGAAGGAGAAAGAGAGATGGGCGGGGGAAGGAGGGTGGGGAGAGAGAGGAGGGAGGGAGGGGAAGGAGAGCGGGGAGAGAGAGAAGGGAAGGAAAGGGAAAGGGGGAGAGAGAGGGCGGAGGAGGAGGGAAGGAGGGAGGGAGAGAGACGGTCAGGGAAAAGAAGGTGGGGAGAGAGAGGAGGGAGGGGAAGGGGGGGAGAGAGAGAGAGAGAGAGAGAGCATTTAGGATTAGAGGGAGAAGGAAAGAGAGGAAGGGAGGAAGGGAGGGAGTTGGAGAGACAGAGACTGCGTGTCCTCACAAACGAGCTACAGCCAAGAAAGGGGTAACTTGCTGCAACATCCAAAGCGATGAGTCGGGTGCTATACCTCGGTCTCTGCCTTCTTAGAAGTCCTAGTCCGAGAGACAGCCTGTGAGCTGACAGGCATATCCTCGGGGGTCTGTCGAACCCTGGCTCCCTCTCTGGTTCCTTCGTCCTGCGGATCCCTCCTTCATTGAGCCCTAAAGCCGCAACATTCGAGGGTGGGGTAGGAGCTCAGGTCTCAGGTCCAGTGCTTTGGGGTCACTTAGTGGCCAGTCCCGCTGCGATGCAATTCCCGAGAACAGAGGCTCTTCCCGGGCCTGCAGAGACGTTCCTCTCCTCCCTCCATTCCCCAGCTGCGACTCAAAAAGAAGAAAAGGGGAGATTCCTTTTTCTCAAGGTCTGAGGAGGGGGCTCCTGGAGACAAATGAGAGGAAGGAGGTGTTGGGAAATTAGGGTCCTTAACCAGACCTACCTGAGCTGGCCAGTAGTCCAGACCAGAGTCCTCTGGGAGGAGTTACTCTTGGGTGCCTGAAACTGCGGTATAACCCTTTCCCCCTGAGTCCTACAGCAAATGATCTGTTGACCCAGCTTGGACTTGGGGCAGCTAGGAAAAAATCCAGCCCCTTCCTCCTCCTCCCTCTTCCCTCTTCTCCTTTCCTCTCTTTCCTTCTCCCCTCCTCTCTCCTTTCTGCTTCCCTCCCCTCTTCTCCATTTCTCTTCTGTTGCCTCATCTTTCTTCTTTCCTCATCTACCTTCCCTCCTCTGCCCCCTAAATCCAACCCAGGTCAGGACCCTCTTCCCAGTGAATTCTGTAGGCCTGGTCTCAAGGATTAAGGAGGGTACAAACCCCACCCCTCCTTCCACATTGCTCCAGTGATGCACCAGCTGGTCTCTGTCTCTCTGTCTGTCTGTCTCTTTCTCTGTCTGTCTGTTCTCCTGCTCTCCCCCACACACCCACACACACTCATCCCCCCTAGGAAGAGCTCTCCGAGCCTTTTGAGCATTTCCTGCAGAGAATTGCCAGGAGACCCAAGCCTCAGCAGTTCTTTGGGTTGATGGGCAAACGGGATGCTGGTGAGTACCTAAGCCCTTCTCCTATAGCTGCTCCAAGGGAAGCCTGGAACCCCTCAGCCCTTTCCTCCTCCCTTAGATTGGGGGAAAGGGGGGAGCTCTGTCCTGATCTTCTCCCTGTTTCTTACTTGATTCTGAAAAGAGCCACACAGGAACCAGTCCCTCTCCGCTGGCCTCTTACATTCACTCTTCCAACACTCAAGAGCCTGAAATCCCCAAGATAGGAGACCCTTTACCTTGTGAGTGGTCTCCCCATCCTTGGGAGGGAGGAGGGGGGTGGGGCAGAGCACTCAAGGGCAGCATCCATCACAGACACCATCTTTGGTGCACAGATTGGCTTCCAGACATGGACAATAAACTTGGATGCCCATTGGATAACATCCTAGCTCCAGCCTCCATTTCCTTGATGAAATTCATACTATCCTTTCTCCTTCTACCTGGTTAATGTCAATTCATTTTTTGTCAGATTCCTCAGTTGAAAAGCAAGTGGGCATGTTAAAGGCTCTCTATGGTAAACATCTCCCCACCCCCTACCCAACTCCCAGCATTTTACTCTTGGGCACTCATGCCTGTGTGCACGTTAGCTAATGAGAGGAAATCAGACCCTGGCTACTCTAGTCATTCATCTATTTCTGTTGGGGTGGGTGATGAGGGGGGAATTTCTTGAGGTTAAAATTTTAATTATTTAGCTTTCTCTACTAATCTTTGGGTTGGCTGAAAACCCCCAATGTGATTCATTCTCCAGCTTCATAGGGCTGATGTAATTGTTGTCCTCTTCCATGAGCCTGTTTTTGCCAAGCTGTCCAGGTGCTGTCCAGGTGCTGACCAGGCAGCTGTCCAGGCAGTTGTGCAGGCAGCTGATCAGGTAGTGGTACGGGGAGCTGACCAAGTAGCTGTTAAGGTAGCTGTGCAGGGTGACCTGTTCTTTGAACCCTTGAGCCTATTTATACTCATTAATCTCTTTCATTCTTTCCCCTAGGGCATGGCCAAATATCTCATAAAAGTAAGTTTCAATATCATTTCAATATTTGTCATGATTATGAGACAATTTGTATCATACTCATGTGTCAGTTTCTCTTGTTTGGGTGCATGTAGCTACTCATGATGCTGCTGGTCAAGAGGGGACATAGTCTGCATGCAACTTCACCCAGAATGAGCTTTCTGGAAAAGCAATGGCAGGGATCCTTTAGGCCAGGTTTTCTGGTGCTTTTTAGTGATCAGAGGGATGAACATCTGTGGGGAACCTGAGAACAGGGCTCTAGGAAAACCTCCACATGCTTATTAGTGGGTCATGCCCTCTGAAAGATTCTAAGTTCGAAGATGGCAGAGACCTAAACTGTGTCTCTCCTTCAGCCGCTGACACTGTACTCTATGTACACACATATTTAGATTTGTGTCGTCTAGTTATCTGAACATTCAAACCCTGGGAAGGAAGGAGAATTCTTGAGAGACTCAATAAACTCTGTTGAGTGTCCAGCTATCATTTCAGGACTGGAATCCTGGTGACTTCTGGCCAGTCCTTTGGCTCAACAAACATGATCAGAAAATTGGTGAATTTCCAACAGGTCAGGTTGGTGTCTGGATGGAAAATGCTTACTCCCTGTTTTCCAGAAGGGATGAAGTTTGATTAACTCCTGCTTCTGGGGTCCTCACCCAGGACACAGGGAAATGTCTCCCAGGTTCAAGGGAGAAGGAAGACACTCACAGGCACTGCTCCTCAAAGGGCCACGGTCTCCGTTGGTTAGTTCACCCTCTGGATTTCCAGAGGATTCTCCAAATGAAATCCCAAAATGTAGCTAAGCATCTAGAAACTTCTGGCCTCAGGGAGGTGAGATAGCTCTATATACCTTAGCTTATTGTTGTTGGGATGTGGAATGTCTGAGCTAAACTGGAGCTAAAGATAAAACCAGGCCTTCAAGCTGGAAGGGACCTTTAAGTCAATCAGACAAGCCTCCCCACTCTACAGATGAGGAAACCAAGGCCCAGAGACTGAGATTTGCCCAAGGTCTCCTAACTAGTAAATGGCAGAGCTGGGATATAAAGCCAGATCATTCAGCTCCAAAGGCTTTCAACAAGGGAAGTTCAGCTGTCTGGGAGGACAGAATTTCTGTCATTAGGCATTTCCTGCCTACAGGAGCATTGACAGACTAAGCTAATGGCCCCAGTAAGATAGTTCACCAAGATGAAAGTAAAGCATTCTTGCTTCTGAAGCCCAGGGAGATTCAGAATTATCTTTTCTAAAGATTTGGTGTTCAAAGGGGCTGATAGAGACTTAGATTAGTTGGAAAAGAGCTTTGTTGATCTAATATCTGGAGCTTCATGCTACTTCTCCAAAAGGCATCTGAGACCCTTCCTCATATGATCTAGCACATTCAATAGATTAACTCCTGGAGGCTCCTGCTTCATTTATAAACTGCCCCCTTTGGGGGTTCCCTGGCTGTCACTCTACTGTTGTCTTATGGACAGTCACATTCCCAAAAGCTCCTTGGTGAATGTTAAGAATAAACACCAGCTAAGTCTAAAGCAGAGAGGTTTAGCAATAACTGTAGACATACAACCCTTCCCTGCTTCACTACTAAGTTAAGGCAGTGCTGATCTCTTCCTGAAGGTCAGAAGATTCTGCACAGCCTTTAGAACATGGCTCTTCACCTGCCTGTCTCCTGGACAGGCAGTGCTCCCAGCCTGCAGCTACCCATCTGCTCTAGACTTATTTAGGGACCAGCCTGAACAAAGGAAGCAGGACCTGGTCCTTTCAAGTGCTCAATTAGGGAAAGCAAGAAATCATTGGATTCCTTCTCATCAACCTAACCTAGAAAGAAAACCCCTCTAGATGATTCACTGAGGAGCAATTTAAATTTTTTATAAGAAAAAATTAATTCTGTACCCAAACAAAAGTATTTGGTGATCCTTAGACTCTGGAACATATGTGGGCATCTCCATTTACCTGCCCATGGGTTTACCCTACAGGAAAGAGTCATGTTTCCACTTCAGCAACTGTCCCAATGGAGACAAGTTTGATCAGGAGAGAGAACGTTTTTCTTACTTTTTCTAATCACAAGAATTCGTTACATATTTCAACACCCCAACATATATTTTTTCAGGGCATAAAACAGATTCCTTTGTTGGACTCATGGGCAAAAGATCTTTAACTTCTGGTATGTATAACTCTTAACTAAAACTAGAGATAGAATCTTAAATCTGTAACTGCTTTTACTGCCCACAACCCCTTTCTCCAAATATTGAAATGGAATAAGAGACTACAGAGTTTGCTTATATGGACCTAAAATTAAGTGTTACTGTGAGGTGCTCATGTGTGGTGACCTGAGCAGAGAATGATAAAGATCCTTCCTTCCCAAAGGCAGTGTGGTCAGTGTCAGAACCCTGCTAAAATGCATCTTTCAGTTAATATGTTCTTGCTTTTCCTTTAACTGGAAAAGTAAGCTCCAGGGAACCTCACTGTTGCATGGAAAAAAATTCTTCAAGGGCTTAAAGTTTCATGTGTTATCAAACAGAAAGCCTCCCAAGATGTTATCTAGCTGGAAGTTTTCTCATGCCTCGCCATCAATATTGCTGGTGATAATGACTAGGATGATGACATGAGAAGAGGTGCATTGACAAATCTACCCCCTTTCTAGTCAAAGACTGTCCCATGGTCAAAAGGGAGCTTGAGAAGTAGTCAGATTGTCCATTTCTAGAGCTTTAGCACCATCAGACCAAGGAAAATACTGCCCAGTTTTCAGGATCCCAAGAGGTCTAATGACCTTTGGAAATCTATTCTCACCCTGGACAACTTTCTGCTGTCCATTGTAGCCCAGACCCCTTTCTTCTTCTGTGTTTAGAGAACTAAGGAAGCCTGGTCATCTTATTTCTGAAACCCCTCATATGTTTGGAGAGTTTCATTGTTGACTTTCATGTCAGCCTTAGCCTATCGAGATTAAGTAACTTTTCTTTCTCCATAGTGGATACCAAATTGCACTTGAAATTTTTAAGTTGCTCCTAATGACAAAAGGGTGTATGAGCCCAGGTGTCTCTCTTTAAAGGAAATCTCTGCAGTGTGAAATGGGAAAAGTCTTAGATGATTGAAAACTCTTGGAATAATCATCATGAACCATTTTAATGCCCTGAAAAGCTGAGATAACCTTGGAGACTAAAATGTTGTAGGTATAGTAAATGAAACAATCAAATAATTAGGGGGGAATGTTTTAGGAGTTGGAGTTTTGAGGGGTTTGTTCTGCTTTGGTTTAGGGCTTGTGTTCTTCTTTTTGTTGAATTTGTTTTGTCCTGAAGTAATTAGACGATAAACATGGCTTCTATTTGGCTCTGGATAACTAATCTCCATGTACAGGGACAACCCAGGCACCAGAAAAAATGCTTTAATGCCCACAAAAGTCATCTGTGGTGTCCCAGTCCCAATTAGTCAGACTACTCTTGATTGCTTTTCTCATTTGTCTCCCTTTCGTAGCTGCATTCCAGGATGCCAAGGCCAGCAGATAAGGCCCAAGGCCACACTGTAAGGGGTGGGCATATTTTTAGGTAAATCTGTGAAACAACCACAAACTTTCAATCCTAGATTTGGGTTAGGAATCAAATGAATGGGCTTCTGGGCAACTTTTCCTAACAATGATGAGGAGTGTCAGACTTGTCTCTAGCTGATCTCGAGAAGCCAAAAGACAAGAGACTAAGGCTGTCTTTCCTGCCCTCCATAATGGCCCCAGTTCAGTGGCCCAGAGACAGAAATGGCATTTGCTTCGGCTTCAGAAAATGGAGGTCATGACATCAGCCTCCCAACACTAAGGAAATTAATCAGCAAATGTCTTGTTCACTTTAAATCTCTTGAGTAACTAGCCAGGGCTTTTAACTGAGAGAATACAAGGGAAGATCATATCTTTGTCCGTTCTATGACATGTTGAATTAAAATGAGTTTGTTTGAAATTATAAATGCTAGAAACACAATAGTGTGCCATCACGTTGCTATGATGAAACATGCTACCCACCTCCAGGTGGAAAGCTGATGTACTCCTAGAGCAGACTGAAGCACGTTTGCTTCTCTCTCTCTCTCTCTCTCCCTTCTTTCTCTCTGTTTCTGTCTCTCAGTCTCTTTCTCTTTATGTCTCTTTCTCTCTTTATGTCTCTGTCTCTCCCTCCCTCCCTCCCTCTCTCTCTCTCTCTCTCTCTCTCTCTCTCTCTCTCTCTCTCTCTCTCCTTAATGAGGGAATTTATTTTGCATGACTGTATATATTTTTTTAATAGATTTTGTTTCTCTTGCCATTTCTCAGTGGATGAGGGAGGAAAGACAGAGAGGAAAGGGAAAGGAATTCCAAAGTGAAAATAACAATTAATTAGAAAAAAGAGTAAATGATCCAAACAAATTTTCTCTCAATTCACACACAGATTGGGCCATTTTTTTTTTATTTTAAAGTCTTGGTTGCCTCACTCATCCTTGGAGAATATCTTCCGTGGCTATTTAGCATATTTTTCACAAATTGTTCAGTAATGGACTTGAGTTATATCTACCCATCTAAAATTAAATAGAGAACTAAGTCAATTATCTAACTAATCCCCCCTCCCTGTACAAAGCAGAGCTTAATTAGCTGTATATTTTTATGTGACAGTTCAAATTTGTTCTAATAATTTCCTTAGTTCCCAATGGAGGATATGTGTGTGCATGTGTGTTGCCCCAGAATTTCTTCATTAATCGTAGGTTTGGAGGCAAGCTTTCCACAAATAACTGCTGAGAAGCCCTTCCTCTTAGTACTACTGATCATTCTGAAATGACAGCCCTTTGTCTAGCGACTGAGACATTAATGATCAGAGTCCCAAGAGAAACAGTAGCTGAAATCTTCGTGGCAGCTAAGACCAGAACCCCGGGATGGGGGAGCCACAGTCAAGAGACCACCCAGTTTAAGTCATGTCCCCACTCGATGGGGAAAACCCTGTATTCTCTTAAGCTGGTTAGAGAAGTGGGAGCCCACCAAGGATCTCCTGTTACTTACAAAGCAGCTGTCCAAGGGGAGCAGGTGGCACATTCTGCTCATTTCCCTTTTTTAACACAGATTTTTATTGATATCTATTGTTTTTACAACAGTTTTAACTGCAGGACAATAACATCTTAGAAGAGAGGTGAATATTTAAAAAGGAAGAGTAAAGGAGGTAGGGAGGGAGATAGGAAGGAAGGAGGGTGGGTGGAGGAAGGGAGGGCTCTTTGGTAGTACCATTAGCTCTTGAAAGTCATTAAAGCATCATGGAGGTGACTCTCCAGGTGACCCCTTCCAGGAGGTACAGGACACAATGACCTCCAAACCTAGGGCCATTTGGTTACAAGACAGCACCTTGTTTAAAACTGGCCTCTTGTCAGGGGAGAAGATGCCTTTTGAATGATAGGGTAGCAAGTCTAGCCTTCAGTCCCCAGTACTTCCCTGCTGCCTTATCATTGCTGCCTTGTCATTATACTTTGTCCTCCTGATATCGGCCATGGCTGGGCCCCAGTTCAGACATGAGAAGCAAACTCACCTCACACTAAGAAAAAAGTTCATGCTTACCAGGTAAGTGAATAGAAACTCTGAAGGAATAGGTAAACCAGGTACAAGAAGGAAGAAGATGGGAGAAGAGGGCAAGTTGATGTCAAAGATTTTAGAAATATCTAACACTGAAGAATGTTTCTGCATTGGTTGGGGTGAGAGCCAGTATTTCCTAGCCTTTCATTTGATTTGCTCATCAAGTACCCTGTGGATCACATAAGATCCCTTCTGTCCTTTTAGGGTCCTCAGAATGGAGCACAGCACAGAACTATGAGAGAAGGCGCAAATGAGGCATCACCTAGCAGCCTTCCATAAACATCATGGGCTCCGATGGCCCACGATGATGAGGCCTCCTTGAAGATCCTCACTAGACAGAATGATTATTTATTTAATAACACTTGTGGTTTTGAGTTGTAAATCCAATCAGACAATTATTTTTCATATTGTGACATGACCTCCATTGGATAAATGTTTTCTAGCTCTAAGCTGCATCCTTCAGAAATGGAAGCCCTGATATTTCACAACCAAGCACATTATTGGCTATGAAGTTGTGCTTCTGGTGATGACTTGTTCATCGAGGAAAATAAATGTTTTGGTTAATGCAGTAACATTTGCTTTGCCACAAATGTAGTACAAACCCTTTCCACTGTGTCTCCATGGTTAAGATGTTCTGTAATTGGGGGATCGAAATGTATTTGTATTGCTGCAGTATGTCTCGTTTTCTGACTAAATATATGAGACAGAAAGAGAGGGAGGGGAAGATGACTGGAAGGAGTGAGACAGAGAGAAGGAGAGAGAGCATTCATGGCATCCCGGGCTTGGAGGGGATTCCTAGAGTTTGATTTCATGGTAGGAAGTTTTATTGTTGTCCAATGTTTTCCATTAAAATACCACCCAGCAGCACTGTGGACATTTTGCCTCCTACTTTTTGCCCAGGGCAATAATATGATCATTTTAAACCAGACTCTACGAGCAAGAAGGGAATTCTGGTGTTCGACTCATCTCAGCAGCCTCTAGGGCCAATCAAGCCCCTATCCATCATTTTCTGAGGAAATGACAGTTAACAGAGGAAGAAACTGAGAGAGCCCAGCTGGGGAAGGGGCCTTGCTGGTAAACACACAGACAAGAAGGAGCAGAGCCATTTGATCCCAATTCTAACATTCCAGTTAAAGGCTCTTTGCCCCGGAGATGGAGCAGGACATGGGGTAGAGACTCCATAGGGTTCTAAATATGGCAAAGGAGACACATTCATGAGTCTCATTTGCAGCTAAACTAGGAGGCCAGTTCTCAAGGCACACTCCAGACTGGACCAACCCAGCCTTCATTCTACCTGAGTTATGACTCTTCAAGCCCATAAGTTTTTCAGAGTCAGTTACTGAAGCACTCCATGAAACTTTGAAAAATCCTCAGAAGTTATTTGAGACAAAGGTGACAATCTTTACTCTCTTGAGAGGGTAAACCTAAAAAGTTCTGTGTACTCAAAAATCCTCTCTTTCAGCCCTGGCTGTAACCAGCAAGAGAGGACTCCCCACTCCAACCCAAGGGCAGACACTGCACAGGAATTATCTTGGCTCCTGGGTGCATTTCCATGAATGGCCCTGGAGGTCAGAATTGGACATAGAGGAACCCAATAGATTAAAAGGTACAATTGCATAGGGTTAGTGAATGTGTGTGCGTGTGCGTGTGTTAGTTGCTGGATACTCAGCTGTCTGCAATCCTTTACGTGGTACAACGGAAAAATCTCAGGGCCTGGATTCAGGAAGGCCTAAGCCCAATTCCGGCCTCAGAACTTCCTAGCCATGTGACCTTGGACAAATCACTTAACCTCTGCCTCAATTTTCCCAATGGTAAAATGAGAAAAACAATAGCAACTACCTCATAGGGTCATTGGTGAGGACCAAAGGAGATGGTATTTGCAATGTGTTTAGTAGCACGTACTTAGTACTTGTAAATGCTTATTCCCTCCCCCTCTCTCCTGTACCACTCCCACTTTAGCTGGCATACCCAGCTAAGAGGCATTCCACACAGTGCAGGACATGGGTCACTCACTGAAAGAAAGCCATCCATAAAGAACCAGAGGAATAGAGGTTATTTCATTTTTGAGAAACCTACGATATCCCCCTTCTACAGCTGAGACCAAGGTCAGATGAAGAAACGTAAAAGAAATAATGAACACGCCCACCGCCCTTTGTTCTCTCTTCTACGTCACCAAGATACCAGGATAAAGCGTTAGGAGGCTTGGGAGGGAGGAAAAATTCAGAATTTTCCAGAAAATTCCCAACTTACTATTCTGCCAAGTGGGAAGCAAGTAATAGTGCAAAGGGAACAGGGCTACTTTCCTGGGTAACACCTCCCTCTTGTGGCCAGCTAGGGCGCTGCGCTTAAAGACTACACCATGTTGCGTTTTCACAACCACAGGCATAAATGAGATCAGCTCTTCACATTTATGCTAAATCGTAGAAGAAATTAAGCCCAAGGATGGATCAGCTCCGCAGACCAGAGATTTCCTACCCATGACCTAATGATTGCAACAGTCTGAATAACAGGTAAAGTTTGAGATACAAGAAATGACCATTTTAGCACCAAGCACACTATCACGAACACTTGGACAGAGCATGTCAAGGTTTATAAAGCACTTTACCCACATTTCCATGAGTTTGACAACAAGCTGGGAAGGCAGGGAGAGAAGCATTACCATGATCATTTTACAGATGAGAAATCGGAGGCTCACAATGTAAAAAACAATCCGCCCACAAACACACTGTCTTCCCCAGGCCTCACTTAATCATGGATCTTCTCAAAGGTTCCTCTACCTTCCTTCCATTTTTCTTTAAGCACCCATTCAAAAACCCAGTCATGGGCACCCACTGATATTCCTTTGACTAGATTTGACCAGACACCTGCAGACAACCTGAACCAAAAGACAGAAGAAACGAGGAATTTGAGACACAGATCACAAGTGCAGCACAGAAGCATGACAGGACATAGGTGTGTTCTCCCTCTCTCTGTACCTTTTTTTCTCCCCCATCCTTTCTTCCCCCTCATATTTCCCTCCATTTCTCTGTCCTTCTCTCTCATCCCCTTTCTTTCCTTCCCCTTGTGTGTCTCTATCTTTCTCTTTCCTTTTTTCCCTCCTTTCTCAGCTAATAATTTCTTGACTTGTAAAGTAATTATCAGTGCCATCATTTCATCCTTCAAATGTGAAAAAACCAATAAGCGAAAAGGCTAATCTGTATTTTATTGCCACTAACAGAGACAACTCACCGCAGGGATGGAAGTGATTGGAAATTGGGGAGAGGTGCCCATTCCACTGGGTGGTTGATGATAAAGGAGAGAACTGGCCATCAACCTGAATTTTGAAAAGACAGATTTCAGTGAATCCAGAAGACAAGCAGATCCCATTCATAAAAAGGCTTCAAGGGAAATTAGCCTGGGAAAGATAGGAGATGCGGAAGGATGAGATTCTCAAGACCCAAAGGGAAGCAATTCTAACTAGGAGGAAAATGCAGTTTGCTAGAAGAGACTGGTGTGGATGCACAGGCCACTCACAAATCCACCTTGATTATGAATGAAATGTGCAGGAAGTGAAAGCAAAGCTAAGGAATGCAAGTGAATCTAAGAGAATGTCATGGCCTTGTAACAAGGGACATTGGGAATGCTGAAGCCCAGAAGAGCTGTAAGCTAGAACGCAAAGGGGGCGCTTTTAGAAAAAGGGGAACCACAGAAGAGGCAGGACCTCTGACGATGGGGTGAAAGCAGAGCTGCTCCCTCTCTATCTTGCTCTGTTTTCTCTTTATGCTGGACACAACCAAACCAAAATAAATACCAGTGCAATGGCAGGAGAGTCAGGAAGAACAGCATCCTGGGATCCTGGGACAACTGGTCGCCATGATGTCTAAGCCACAGTTCAGGATCTCTGAGGTGCCACAAGATTGGGGATGGGCCAGTGTGGCCCAAATGTTGAGAAAAGAGCAACCTTCAAACTAAGTCTGAGCATATTCCTGGCAAACCCTGCTAAGGGCCAGGCCACAATTATCATTGTAAAGATAGCATTGAACCACTCCACCCCATGTAAGCCTTGATTCACCCTAACAGGTGAAAACAGTTCAACCACCTATAGGTCTTAGCCTGGGCACTCAAACTGGCAGGGGGGCACACTTAGCTGTGTTCCAGTGGTCAGTTATCAATTGGTAGGATACCAAGAGCCACCTTCAGCAAACAGGGCTTTCCTGCACTCCACTGAGGAGCTACAGGGAGGGAGGGGAGAGTCTTTAGCAAGGTCTCTATCCCTCTGCTTTTTGCTGGAGGACAACATTATGAGCTTGAACAGGTACGGTCGATTTTAGACTTACCATTTCCAAACCCCCAGCTCAGCTGACAGCAGGGTCTGCTTTGGAAGCCAAGGACTGATGGCTACAGAGTGAGTGTGTTTAAGGGCATCTTCCTGAGCCTCCTCCAAAGGCATAGAAGGACATCCAGGGACCAGGAGCTGTGGGTTACCCTGTGGTCACTCTCTAAGGTCCAGCCCACATTTCTCAGTAGTCTCTATGTAGAGTAAATATAATGGCCTTGCTGGGCCCAGAAGTCTGTCACAGACTCAGCATGGGGGAAGGGGATTTTAATCACCTGGTGGTAAATAGCCTTTTATAAGAGCTATTTAAGGCTGGACGACTAAGTGATTTTCAATTGATAATCACAGGAGGAAGCATTGGGGAGCTCAAATGAATGGCATTAGAAAATTAGCCCTCTGAAGCCCTGGGGATACCACTAGAACCCTGAGGGTGGATGTAGCTAGCCCAGCTCTGGGAATCTAACTCAGCAGAAGTGGGAGTTGAATAAGGATAGTCAAGGGAAGAAGATCTATGAAAAATACCCTGAAACTAGTTTCTCAGCCTCCCCTCCCATGCTTTCACACTCATTGCCCCCATCCAGCTTCAGGCCACATCTTACAGCATACAGCAAGCATTGTCTCCTTTGGACACTCCCTGAGGCACCTCAATTCATATTTTTCCTTTCCAACCCTCCAACGTGTTGAGAGTCAGGGATGGACAGCCCCACAGACCCCCAATCTCCTGATGCCAAGGCAGAGCTTGGAGGCAATTCACTAGAGCACTCCCAACATTAGGGTTCGAGTTCCTCATTAGTTCTTGAGTTTTGAAACATATGATCACATCACTTATAAGGGTAGAGTTGATTCTCAGCAATTCAGCACCCTCCTCTCAAAGAACAGGGTTTCATCAGCCCGTCAGTGAGGATCAATGGAAAGTGAAACAGGATCAAGATCATTAGCTTCCTTGCCATTAATAAATAATTCTTTTTAATGAAGTATAGACGTATTTTGCCTTTACTTGCTGGATCTGGAATACTGAAAGATACGTAATGCTAATTCTGATGGAGTGGGGGGAACTTGTTAGTGATTGTTCAGATATTCATCTCAAATCAGCATCTGCCATTATAAAAACTGTGACCTATCATTGAACAAGGTTCATCGGGGGCCTTCATGCCATCTCACTGTTCCCGGTCCTCTGTTCCCCCCAACACACACACAAACCCTGCACAAGTAAGCTTTTCTCTTTATAGATTACACCTGACAAGACTCCCTCAGAGGAGAAGCCCTTGCCTGGGGCAGGAGAAGAGTCCACTTTTCCAGCTCATTGCCCTGATTTTCTCCCTTTGGGAGGTGTGTATGGGAAGAGATTTATCTTCCTTTCTTGTAAACAATTCCTGGATCGTAGAAACTGTAAGACCCATCCCCTGGAGCTTTCTCTCCAGGTGACAGCCAGTTGACCAATGAACTACGCAGTCTTTTAATGGTAACCCTCCATGACCTTAGTCTTTAAAAAAGTGCCTTGATATCTTGTGTTTTGTACATCAGCTTGACTTTCCAATCCATCTCTGCCTCATCCTCTCCTACCCAGAGGCATCCCTAATAACAGAAGAAAGAAGGGGAAATGTAGTTGAACAAAGAGAACCAACGTATCTCTCTAAGTCTGACCAAGCAGATGGCTTCCCAGCACCATTGTCCCCCACCTCTGCAGTGAGCAAGGGAGGGACAGAGGCTCCTCTTATCTCACTTTGGTGGGGCCAAGCATTGGACCCACTCCATGGACCCAACATTCAGTTTTTCCTGAACAGTGGTTCCTTCCCTTCCATCACAGGAATCACTTCCCACGATGACATCCTGTGCTTAGCCCCCATCATCAGCTCCTAGAAGTCTTCCTACTCATGACTTCCTTTTACCTTCCTCTTACTCAGATTTAGGGTTCTAAGCCTGTCTGTTTTGTGAGAACAAGACCAGTCATACGCAAGATGAATTCCCTTCTCTTTAACTCTTCACCAAAATGCTCAAAGAAGCAGAATTGGGGGGGGGGCGGTTAGAAAGAGTTCACAGGCCGAGTAAAGAGGAAAAAATCACCTCCAAGAAGAAAAACAAACAGACAGATTTCAAGCAAACATCTCCATAGAAGACAGATCAATGCAAAAGAAAATATCTGCCTTGCTAGGAATGCCTTCCTCCCTGCACCTTGAGAGGCTGAGTTTCAGCTCCTGAAAATATACCCTGGGGGGATCCAGTTACTATTTTAAAAGCTAATTTGCTCACCCAAGAAAACAGGAAAAATGATTTTCTAGAAAAGCCTCTGAGGAAGGAGGGTTTCTAAGTTCTACTTCATTCACTCATGACAAGTCTTAAGGGTTATTTAAAGAAATGTAAAGACACATGCCAGGGTATGTCTATGAGTTGTTATAATTCATAGCACCAGCTCCCTCTGAATGGATGGACAACTGGTGAGAAAAGGCATGAGGAGCTCAGGGCCATGACTCCCTGCCATTAGACCAAAACACCTGTGCAAGCAGTTATGGTATATGAATGTAATGGAGTACTATTGCGCCATAAGAAATGATGAACAAGAAGACTTCAGGGAGGCCTGGAAAGATGTATATGATCTGATGTTGAGCGAAAGGAGCAGAACCAGGAAAACTTTGTGCACAGCAACGACCACAGTGTGC
>CM053770.1:1462099-1485093 GCA_028658325.1 Potorous gilbertii | reverse complement strand
ACACACACACACACACACACACAGACATACACATGCACACACCTAGCACACACAACACATGAACACACACCACTCACACACTTTTGTCTAATGGTAGTCATTTCTAGGGTGGGGGGGATAAAAAAGTACACAACAGAGAACAAAAGAAAATATAGAAGAAATCATAGAAAGCAAAGTAGTTTTGAAAATGACAAGTACTACTTATCATATATGTGTATATATAATATTAAAAATAAACAATGTGAAATGTAAATTCATAGTTCTATGGTGAATTTTCTTTTTAGATTTCAAAAATCAAAAATTGATGAGGAGTGAAGTATTTATTAAGCACCTACTATGTGTAAGACATCGTCCCTTAAGCAAATATTATTTTACAAATACAATTTTGTTGGAGGGAAAGCAATATTCATATGAAAATGTAAAAGTGGATATGATGGAGGAAAATTCTGGAGGAAAGCAGATCCAAAGCATAGCAGGGACAGATAGGGTCTGCAGACTGCCTTAGGGAAAAAGAGCCCTGAGAATGGTGTCTCCACTGTGTGCTGGCCTGTGCCTGCCTAAGATGGGAATAGCTGGGAGCTCCTGACCATCTTTGCTGCTTCTCCTCCTGAAATGGAGGCAGACCATAATTATGGGTAGTAGATACTATAAGAAGCTGCTGGGAAAATGGGATCACCTGATGAGGCATCGGGCACCTGACTTTCAAGCAGCCAAAGGAAATTCACATTTACAACTATCTGTTTCCAAAAAAAAAAATGGATTTCAACAAAACCAAATGACTGCAATAGTTTATCTGTTCTTCCCTCATCCTTTCCTCCCCTTTTCTCTCCCTCCCTCTTTCCTTTTCTCCTTCCCTCCCTTCTTCTTATAGCATCATGACAAATGCTCCTGTCCTTCTGGTTTTGTTTTCCTTGCTTTTCATTCCATCATTGTATCTTCCTAAGTTTCTTTGTAGTCAACATACTTAGTATTTCAGGGGCATTCATACTCTTCACAGAGGTCTCAATAAGGAGAAGAGAGGACCCTTGACCTGTGAAGGCTGAATTAGCAAAGCATCAGCTAGACTAAACCCCATGAAGCTGGAGAAACTCTGGCTGAAGTCCTGGTGGGTGTTGTGTCCAAGGGCTGGGCTATCCAAACGTGGAGGGATAACCTTCATGTTGGTTGTAGAGGAAAGAAGTTTTTCAGCCTTAGCAACTCTTCAAGACTGTATCATAGAGTCCTCTGTCTGGAGACTGAAGTGAGCTCAGAGAAATTAAATGACATGTCCGTAATTGTACTTGAAGAAAATATAGGATCTAAACTCAGGTTGGACATTTAAGTGATGCCGTGGAGAGAACCAGGTCTGAAGTCAGGAAAGCTCATCTTCATGAGTTCAAATCTGACTTCAGACACTTATAGTTGTGTGACCCTGGGCAGGTCACTTCACTCTGTTTGCTTCAGTTTCCTCATCTGTGAAATGAGCTGGAGAAGAAAATGGCAAACCGCTCCAGTGTCTGTGCCAAGAAAAGACCAGATGGGGTCACAGAGAGTCAAACACAACTAAGATGACTGATCAGATTCCAGTTCTTCTAATTCCAAATCCAGGGTTCAGGACTGCTTTCCATTTTTGTCTTTTTATTTCTAGGATCTAACAAAATGCCTTTCATGGAGTAAGTGCTGAATTAATGCCCATTGATTTGAATTCCCACCATGTATCAAGTTAGAGAAGGATGGCAATCTGTACTGTGAGAGGGAGTAGCCGCATCAACCCACCAACCCGATTGAGGGCTCTTGAATATCAAAGCAAGATTCCCGAGTACATCTGAGAGTGGGTTAAAGTTGATCTTTGTGCTGTTTGGAAACTACAATGTTGGCTCTCAGTCAAAGTCCGTATGAGGTGAGGGCTGATCTATGTGGGTTTGTATTTGTCAGCCTAGGTGAGTTGTTCTATGTTACCAAGGAACAGATGAAGGGGCTGAAGATCACATCCAGACCTGTGGATTCTCCCTCTACTGAGGCCACTGAGAAGCTCCAACCTGATCAGGAAGAGGATATTCTTCTGAGATTGAGCTATCCCTAGGCACTGGACCAAGAAATGACAATTATTCGTAGAACTGGACCAACGCCAGACATTCAGACTCACCAGGTAAAAAAGACCATAAAATTAACTTTTACTACAGTGAGGGTCAGATGTCTTCTGATTTGCGAAGAGCCCAACTTGGTACAATCCAGGAAAATACACCACCTTTGCTTCAACAAGAGCTATTGTTCCCCCTTCCTCCAATATTCATGAACTAATAATAACTAAACTGACATAAGATTGTATTCATGGTCTAAATAACATTATTTGCAGAGGGAGTAGCAGAGATTCGTCTTGGTAGGTTAATTATGATAAGGAAATGTCATCACTAAGAGTTCCCTGAGTTCATTAGCCTTTGAAAATAGGAATTTGTGCTGAGGGTCCTTTGACCACGTTGCTCTCTCCCATGAGCTCATGTTCTGGATTAAGAGTGTGCATTTTTGTTTTGCAAGGAGGAAGCTGATGAATAGGCAGACTGAAAAATGGACCATAAGAAATTCCAAGAGTTTGGAAACTTGCTTTCTCAGGGCACATGTAGCACCTTTGTAATAGGTGATGAAGAGAATCTTCTATCAATTTGATGAGTCCCCCCAATTTACTTGATGAGATTAGAGGGTGTGGACCTTTTGCCAGAAGAGGGGATCACCCACAGATTTGTGCTATATAGCTCTTTGCTGGGAGGAGAGAGGAAATTTCTCTGATTGCTCTTCAGCCATCATCGGTGACTGAGATTCATGGAGGATGGACTTTTGTGAGAGGAACTTTCCCTTCTGTGACCTTTCTCTACTTTTGGAAGACTTGTCTCCCTTGGTATTTTAGCAAGGGTGGGAGGAGAAGGGCTTTATTTCTGTAGCCTCCCCTCCTCCTCCCAATATCCAGACTCTTGGAGGTTTCTCATGGTCCATTTCTCAGTCTGCCCATCCATTAGCTTCCTACTTGCAGAACCAAAATGCACACTCTCTTAATCTAGAAAATGAGCCCAGAGGAGAGAGCAACTCAGCCAAAGGTCCCTGGGGCACAAATTCTGATTTTTAAAGGCTGGTGAACTTGCAGGAACATTTCATCAGGACTGATTGACTTACAAAGACACATATCCTCCTCCTCTGCAGACACTGCTATTTGTCAGTCATGATGATGAAGTAGAAGCACGTGGCAGTGAGGCCATGTGCTTGCCCAAGGTAGCCTGAGACCAGAGTCCCTAGACTTAGCAATTCTTGGTTGACCTTTTTGGCCTTCTGTGTCATTTTCTAAGTATGTTAATGACCATTAATCTTGAAGAAAATGATGTTTTTAGTCTTGGGCATTACCTCATGAGTACTCTTGAGAACAAGAGAGCTTCCATTACAGATCTGGGCACCCGATTTGACCTTAGCCATGTGCTTCTGGGAGGAGAAGAGCACCACCAATAGAAGAATCATGGCACTGGAAGACTAAAGCCATGAGATGAGAGGCCAGGAGATAGAGGCCATGCTAACCCTCCATGATAATTATTGTGAATTTTTCAGATGATGCACATCTGAGGCGAGTCAGGAGTGGATAGCAGTTCCAGAGAGGGTCTTCATCTTCTATGGCAGGAGAAATATAATAGACTCTTTGTTACTGGAGGTCACTTGAGGTCATTTGTAGCTCAAAATCTTAAAACTCAATCCTTCAGTATCTTGAACATGTCCCTGGCATTTGACAGATCTCCTTATGAGCAATTACTAACATGTTAATATTTGAAAAGAACTTTGTAAACCTTAAAGCACTAATATATATTTCTATATTTTGGCTATTATCATTGTTAATTACGTACTACAGCATTAGAGCTCAAATGTGTCAGGTTCCCTGCCATCACAGACCTGGGCCACTTGCCATATACTTCTTGGTCTTTTTCAAATTGCGTCTGTTCATTCTCTTTGAATAACCTGGTTGTATTGGTTCTCAGACTAAGCTTCATGCAGGCTCCTTTCCTTGCACTACTTTCCCTCATTTTATGAGACAACTTTTCTCCTAATCTTTTGTTAACTTGGCAGAAAGAGTGAGGGTTTGGTGACTAATCTACTGGGCTAATCACTACTATGGCCACCACTACTGCCACCATCTTTGCTGAGCTCCAAGCACCCTTCCCTCCTGCCCTAACCTCTCCCCCACCCCACACCATCAGGCTGTCAATTGACAATCTTATATTTCTCTAAGAAAAACTATTCAGTTATTTTCTTAGCTTTTGCTCATTTTTTTATTTTGAGAATCAAGAGTTGACTGAAATTGGGCATATTTGAGAGGTTGGGATTTCTCATTTCTATCCTTTCTTCCATTTTGATGTTAATCATGCTTTAATTTGCTCCCTCTACTTGATAACCTCAATACATATGGACAGATGATTCCAGAAAGACTCCCTCCTCAAACACCACTGGTAATCCTTAATGCCTCACAGCAGAGAACTAATGCTGCTGAGGAAGTGGACACATGTTAGAGATGTTTTAGAGTCAGACAAAATATTGGGAGGTATCTCAGCCTTTCAGGGAAAGCCTTGGCTGCCTGTTTCCTGCGATGTTTGCCTTGTGCTGATCAGACCATGACTATAAACCAGGGGGAAAGGATGAGACTGTGCCCCCAAAACACTCCACCCTGCCTTATAAGTAAAACAGCTCACCCGATTAGCACAGACAACAGTTTATGGAGTGGGAAGGGGTTCCTCTGCCCAGTAGCCTCCCTGGTTACTGGTTTATTTGTCTCACAAGCAGACAAGGGACAGCTTTTCAAGTCTGGCACTTTTAGAAAAGGTAAAATCTGAATTGCTCTGCAGTCCTCTTGGGCAGCAGCGGCACACTGTACTGTCATGAGGAAGCCCATCAGGCCCAGCACTGGTATCTGCAGATGGCTGTCACTAAGGAGCCATTACCCACTAATTCTCAGTGAAGGCAGTTTCCCTGGCAGCATGAATTAACCCATGAGACCTTGTGAGCACAGAATGTACTTGAGAATATGGTCCTCTGTGCCACTCGCTTTGGAAAAACCAGTGGAATTAGTAAAAATGGGCTGATGAGAAAACATTTAGATATCATGCATGCACCAGGTAGAGTCCAGTGCGAGACCCAAGGAATGAAAGACAAAAAGCTGGCCTAGAGGGGAGGAGAGCCTCCCATGGGGTTGCTTGCACTCTTCCCAAGCTGTAGCTCTCTCTCCACTTTTCTTGGGTCTCCTCTTCCTCTCCATGTATGGGGCAGAAAAATAAGCTGATGCCATCCTCCCCCACCCTCACTTGCTTATCGTGTTCCTCAATCAAAACTGTCCATCAATCAAATGAAGACAGGAATGGAAAATTGGCCTGTGGGCTGGATGCCATCAACATGAAATCCTTTTAAGGTGATAGTATGTGTTTGCGAGAACACTGACAGCTGAGATTCCTTCTGGGACTGTTTCTGGAGATGAGGTGTCTGCACTCACTTGCTTTGTGGGCTGGTGATGTGTCATTCCGTTGTTCCAAGTATCAGGGGAATTTCTCATTGGTCATTCTCAGAATCTGTGCCACTATCACCTTGGAATGTAACTGGGAGATGGTTTGTGGACCTTTCTCGGACATTTCCTGTGGCATAGATGCCTGAATTAGTATGGGCTCAGGGGTTTCCCATGTGTAACTAGGTCAAGAAATTTCATGATAAAAGTCCAGGGAATGTAGGGTCAAGGAGGAATTCCTAGAGGGAATTTCTCTGAGGGGAGGTCACCATAAAATTACAAATAGGTAGAAAACACACTGCATTTCAACAGCATTTCAAGGAGACACAGTGGCCTCCCATTAGAACCAAGACTCTTGGAGGTCGCTTTTGTCCAGCCCTTTGATTTAACAGATGCAGAAATGAAGAGGGCTTTGTGAAAGCACTCTCCTGGCAACCAAGGTTTCCAAGAGGTAGGGCTGGGACTGGCAGAACCTTCGGTTCTGGAGTGTTGGCTCTGGGCTTTGCTGCCGGATGTGTTAACTGCCCAGGCCACGCAGTGAGGGGTGATTTCCAGCCTGTGCATTTGCATCCGTTTGCTCAGAAGACGTGAGCTGCCTTGTCTCTTACCAGGAGGTAATAGAAATGGAACGCTCCATAGCCACGGTAACGTGGTCCATTTAATCACTCTCTTAAGTGGACTCTGCCTGCAGTACATCAAATGCTAATTTTGCAAATTGTGCGTCATGAAGCAAGAAGGTAAGTAATACTAGCACAGAGAGCCGGTGTTGCAGCGTGCCAAGAGCTTACCATAGGATCCCTTTTAATTTGACAATACCTAGGGTGATGCTTCCCATCGCCCAAGCACATCTGCCTTGGAGACAAGGAGATTTTCCATTCCTTTCTCTTCTTCTTGTCCTAACTTTTTACCCCATATTCCTCTTTGGCCCCCTTTCATGCTATTTCTACCTGGGTGGGGAGGCTGCTCTAGGATAGTCCTGCCTCAATGGATAGAAAGTCCCAGGCTTCCTTCATTTTTGTTCCAGGATGGACTGCTGAAGGACAGAGCCCAGAGCTTCCCCACTCCCCAATTTTCCACCCCACTCACCCCAGGTTCTGGGAGGAACCTAGATCGGAGAAGGAGGCCTAAGGACCACAAGGTAGGATATGGATGAGCAGGGGAAGAAACTGCCATCTTTGTGCGGTCTGGCTGGTACCAGTACCCCTGGTGCATCACTTTCTGTCATTGTTTAAGAGGGAAAACAAAGGCAGGGTGGAGGGGCATACTCTGAGTTGGAGGGAGCAGGTCTGCAAGACTTTAGTCTTGGGGTCATCAAATATTAGCTTTCTGCCCGAGGGCAAGCCAGATAACTTCTTGGCCCTCCCCTTCCCTCATTTGTAAACTGACACCCCCCCCCCTCAACTTTGCAGCTCATCAGGTGGCATGTGCATGGGGGAAGGGACCACCGATGCCACCATCTCTGAACCACGGATTTGTCATCGGTCCAGGCTCTCCCAGAGGATGCCAAATCCTCTCTAAGAAAGAGATTGCAGCTGGCAGCAGGGCAATGCTCTCTCCTGACATTTCTCTGCATCTGATTCCCTAATTGCTTTTTCATTATGTGAGTGATGGAAGCCTCAGAAAGAGCCGTGGGTGTGAGCAGGAAGGGCAGGGTATCTGCTCTCCCTGCCACATGCTGCACTGGGAGCTGCTGGCCTCCCTCGACACCTGGATTGCTCTTCTCTCACCTGGCTGCCTGCTTTTTCTCAGCCACCTACTTGCACCTAGGTCAATGAAACAGACTCCACTTAGGTTCCTGGCTTGGATCTTTCTCCACTCCTAACTGTTCCACATGGGATCGCCAAAGACTTTCCTTAAGTGAAGAACTGACCGTTTGATTCCCCTGCTCCATTAATTCTCTCTTACCTTGAAGAGGAAATAAAAACTCTCAGGTTCACTTTTAAAACTCTTCATAGCCTGGCCCCACTCAACATTACTCCCCTCCTCCAATCTGCTAACTAGCCAGACTGGTTGCCCTCAGGAAACTAGACTGTCTTGACATGAGGACCCTTTGGTGATTGAACACAGCTCTCATTCCCTCTCCAGTCTTCTCTTCTCCAGGTGAAGCATTTTTTCTTTCTTCAAACAAACCTCCTTTGGCACGAATACAAGGCCCCTTATCACCCTTGGTGACCTTCTCTGGCCCCTCTCCAGACCTTTCCAAGGTCCTTCCTAAGCCATGGTCCCTAACGTGGAGCCCAACAGATGAGGTCTGACTGGGACACAGAATGGAGGGGCCTTCACCTCTCTACTCCTGGAAGCTCTCTTCTTCTTAATGCAGTCCAAGACCCATTAGCTTTTAGGGATGCCTGATCTTACTATTAGTGGGTATTGAGTTTGAGGTCCACCCAACTGCCCAGAAAGACATGGGAATTACTGGCTAAAACATCCTTGGGTATCATTCATGAGTTCCAGTTATTCTTGTAATCCCCATTTGGCATAACGCCAGGACCTGCCCTGACCCCTAGTCCCAGGTCTGAGGCTAACTGGCTGTGTTCCTTTGGGGGATTTGTGTAGCCTTTCTGAGCTTCTGTCCCCATATGGAAGATGAGAATTGAGCCAGAGCATTTTTAGGACACCTTTTGGCTCTGACTCTCTGATTCTGTCTACCACTAACATGGCAGACAAGAATTATTTTCTATTCAAGTTTCAGATCCAAGTCTCAGTGTAAATTGGAGGGGGGTGCTACAGTCAGTGATGCTTTAGTGACGTTAAGGGGGGTAGGGGCTCAATTCCAAGTGCTTACTTTACTACAGCCTGGCTAGGCAGACAGTCCCCACTTTAAAGATAGAGAAATAGAGTTTGGTAGTCTCATTCCTGTGACAAATTGATGTCAGAATCTGGACTCACCAAATGCAATCGACCTGCCAATTTCCAAAAAGTTGGAGACAGACACCCTTTCGGTGTAGGGTCACCTAGAGTCTGCCCTGCCACCAGCCAGCCCACTCCTTTCTCCTTGGCCATAGCCAGTCGGTCCTGGATCTTCTAGCCTGAGGAGAGCTCAGTCTGTCAGGGTTTGGAAGGCTTCAGTTCCACATTCTGTGTCCCCAGCATCAGCCTGCCGAGAAGCAGACATCCTCTCTCTTTCTTTCTCTGGGGAGAGGTTAGCCAGGTCAGCAGATTGGGAAGCTTCGTAAAAAGTCTCCTAATTGTGTACTCAGAGTCCACTTAAAAAGTAACTCTGTACTTTTATAGTACTTAATACATGCATAGTACATATTGGTTTGGCTTCTAAAAACAACCAACTCACCCCATGATGCAGATTTGAGGTAGAAGGAGTTGGAAGACTGGCTGTGTGTGTGTATGTGTATGTGTGTATATGTGTGTAAGCCTGTGTATTATGTGTGTGTATGTGTGTGTATGGATGAAGGATGATCTTTTAGTGATTTCAGGAGCTTCCACCTGGAACCAAAAGGTGTGAGATGAGATCCTTGAAAACAAGAGCTATTCATTACTGTCCCAAAGACTTGGACAATATCTGGCACATAGTAGGTGCTTAATAAATTTATTGATTCATTGATTGATATATGCAAATTCCTAGTAGAAATCCAATCAAAATAATGAAAAGGGCTGAAGAGATCAGAGTGGTTCCATCAGGTAGAGAGTTCCCACAGCTTGGAATCTGCCATGCTTCTCTCCCTGCTTCCCTCTCACTTTCACCCATCTTGATGCCCATCTCCAGGTAGCACTTCTCCTGTGAAGACTCCCAAGTTCAGCTGCAGGTCTCCCATCCCAGACTTTAGGCAGTACCCCAGTTCTCAGCATGTGGGATGAGCAGGAGCTACTTGAGGGCTGTTCCATGTTTCCCAGCCCTACTTGAGGGCCTTTTCACTGCAGCTGGAAAGGAGCCCCTGGAGGTCTGGGGCTAGTCCAGCCTTCTCCACCCCTGCTTTTCGTGTATTTGATCAGTACATGCCCTCTGACAGATGAGTGTTCCGAAGAGGTTTATCTTGGTGTAGCTGTAGTAACAGCAGGGAAGAGTGGCAGAAAGAAAGTAGGATGGGAGGGACACCAAGATAAACCAAGAGAGCAATGATAGCTATGAAGGCAGAGTCAGGGGCGAGCTGGGGAGGGCAGTGGCAGGATGAACCAGCCCGGAGGAAGAGGTGCCACTCTCCAGGATTCAGTGACTTTCCTCTAAGCCTTGGCTGAGCCTACGCACGCTTTTTTTGTGGTCAAGGACTCAGAGCCCACTTACAATTCGGAAGACCAGGTTATATTCAATGAGTACATAGGGTCTCTGCCAAAGTAACATTAGCACCAGAGTCCAGAATATGTAGGAGTCAAGGGGGCACTACTTGCTTGGCAAGAAGAGGTTATATTTTCCTGTCTAGGAGGGAGGAGGGAGGAGGGGGGAGGGGAATAAACTGCCTGCTGCTGTCCCTCTCAAGCCCAGAACATCTGTTCTGGGGCCTCCGTGGATTTATCGGGGGGTTACCTCCATCATTCAATGTGTCTAGGACCAGTCGAATGGATGCTGCCTCAGATAACTGAGACCTGGGAAGGACCTTAAGTTAGAAAGGCTAAGGTCACCCATTTCATTCTGACCCATCTCCCGTCATCTTGACTTTTATCTTGCCACTGGACTCAGATGGTTCTGGAGGAGAGAGTGAGGCTGATGATTTTGACTAGCTCTACCTCACTTAAATCCAATCCATGAGTGAGTCAAGACATCACCCTCCTGATGTCACTGGTCCTCTTCAAGAATGAAGGATGAACAAGAACAACTTTAGCTCTACCATTTGTCCTGCCACCTGAGCTAGACCCCTGCCTTCCTCTCTACCCCCTCTACCCTGCCCCCATCCCAATCACCCTGCTTTCTAGGGCTGGAATCACAAATCAATTCTGCCATTAATCCTGGATAATGTACTTTATTCTCCCCTGGCAAATAGGTGTCTGAGTGGATAAATCTCTGGGCTCTATATTTGTCTTCCTGAGTTCAAATCTGGCCTCAGACCCTTACCAGTTGTATGACCCTGGGCAAGTCACTTAATCCTATTTGCCTCCATTTCCTCCTGATACCTCCTGCCTTCATTTTGACTTAGGAGTGTGAATATTTCAAATTTCATTTTAGAAGAATCTTGTTTCTGACTTCTGTAGCTGCTACTGAGGGAAATGGGGGTGGGGAGAGGAAATGAGAGGATATCCTTTCATCCCTTCACATTCCAGCTTCCACAGACCCTCCCATAGATACATGGTTGTTATCGACCAACCTTCAAAAGAGAGGGATGTTACAACTTGACTGTCAGGGCAGAGAACATCACAAAGTGATAGGACCAAGAGAATTTCTTTTTTGATAGACTGAGTGAGTTAACTGTAAAGAAGAAAGTCTGAAGAGGCATTTTGACAGAAAGGAATTTAATTTTTTTTTTTTTTTACTGTTGAGAAGGGAATTTGAAGAGAGGTTTTGAATGGCTTGTCCTTGCTCAGAGAGCTAACTTCTTGAACAATGGACTGTGTCAATGGAGGAGTTAGCCACTGCAGTTCATGGTTAGATGGAATTGACCACAATATTTTTCATGGCTTATACATCCAAAAATATTTATATATATATATATATCTTTGCTGAAGCCTGTGGGCTAGAATTTAACACTAAAAGTGAAAAGGAAAGTACGGGGAAAATGTTTCTCTAGTTTTTACAAACCAGGGTGAAGCAAATGGATTAATGATAAATATTATTCATTTCTATTAATTCACGAGGAAATATCAGATCACAACCCTTGCTCACCTCAGAACCTGGGGTGAGAATGAAGAAGGAAATAAGTCTGTAACAGAGAGGACTTGGTGACTGGTTAGTTGCACATACCCAGTGTCCTCATAAAGTAAAAACTCTATTACAAGAGGAAGTAACAGTAACTTCAATCGCTGTTTATCTGTATAATCTGTCATTAGGCATCTGTGTTGCAGGGAGCCTTAGAGATCATCTGGTCCACTCTTTTCATTTTAACTATTTTAAATTTTTAATCAAAACTTCTCTGCTCTTCCCACCTGAAGCCTCAGTAAATCATTCCTTGTAACCAGAAATAGAGATGAGAGCCAAGCCAAGCCAATAACTGCGTCTGGTAGGAGAGGCCACATTGTCCACTCCAGCGCGGGGAGGGAAGCGTACACCTTCATGTCTTCTTGGAGGCTTGCAAGATTGGCTATTATAACAGCATTCCTTTCCATTTCTCATTCTTTTCACAGACGTTTCAGTAACCAGGCATCTTGGTTTTCTGGCTCTCCTCGTTTTGTTTCACTTTAGTTCACATCTACGTTCCTCATATTTGTCATTTCTCACAGTCCGATCATATGCCACTAGATTCATGTGCCCCTGTTGGTTTAGTCAATAAACGAATACTTCGTTTCCACATCTTTATTACCCAAAAAGGGCTGATAGGAATATATAGCTATTGATGGGTCATTCCACCCTTATCTTTGACTCTCGGGATAGATGCTTAGCAATGAGACTTTGGGATACAAATATGTGACTGTTTTAGTCACTGTTCCTCTCCTCTTCCTAGTTCTAACTAGCATTCCAGACTGGTTGTATAAACAGTGCATCAGCACATCCACCTTCCTGCAGCCCCTGCAACATTGGCTGCTGCTTTGACATTTTGACCAATTTCCTGGGTGTGAGGTGAAACCTCTGGGTTGTTTGGTTGTGCTTCTCTCATTATTATTGGGACTGGGGAGAGGCTGCAAGACCTCATGGAGTTAGAGCTGTCCTCAGAGTCAAGATCGGAGTTCAAGTATCATCTTTGCCACATCCTGGCTGTGTGACCCTGGGCCAGTTGCTTAAATTCTCAATGCTTCTATTTCCTCGTTTCAAAAGTGAGAAGTGTGGTCTGGATGTTGGCTTCGGAGATCCTTTCCAACTATAAATTGAGAATTCTCTGGAATTGCAGTGAGTTCAGATTTTCATTGGCTGAAGTTCTACTGAACACACCAGGGATGGGGAATGGGAGACAGGGGGATTAATCCAATTTATAGGACTTGACTTCACACAACTCACATTTTGGCTTAGTTTGTCACAGGCCACAAAGACCTCCTTAGGATGCTCAGGCTTGAGCCAAGGCCCTGGGGGACCCCGAACTGATGGGTCATGGGAGTGACCAGCCAGGCTCTCAGTAGGGAGAACCTTCCCCCAACCTTGAGACCCTGTAGCAGCAAGGCCAAGCCTAGGGGCCCCAGGAGTGAGAGGTCACATGTCCAGTATTCCATTGTTATTGCTATAGCTAACATTTCTAGTATAACCTTGTTGATGATGACGATGGTCATCCTTGCTTCACTCCTGGTCTTATTGGGAAGGCCTCTGGCTTGTCCCTATTACAGATAACACTTACTGATGATTTTAGATAGATACTACTTACCATTTGTTCTTATGCTCTCTCTAGTGTTTTTAATAGGAATGGGTGTTATATTTTCTCAAAAGCCTTTTCTGTGTCTATTGAGATAATCATATGATTTCTGTTGGTTTTGTTAATGATATGATCAATTAGACTGATAGTTTTGCTAATATTGAATCAGTCATGCATTCCCGCTATAAATTCTACCTAGTCATAGCGTATGATACTTGTAACATATTGCTGTAATCTCCTTGATAGTATTTTATCTAAAATGTTTTACATCAATATACATTAGGAAGATTGGCCTATAGTTTTCTTTCTCTCTTTTGGCCCTTCCTGGTTTAGGTATCAGAACTATATTTGTGTCATGAAAGGAATTTAGTGGCACTCCTTTGCCTATTTTCCCAAATAGTTTATATAGTATCGAAATTAATTGTTTTTAAAGGTCTGGAACTCATCTGGACCTGGGGATGTTTTCCTTAGAGAATTCATTGATGGCTTGTTCAATTTTTTTCCCCCAAGATGGCATGTCTTAAGTATTCTATTTTCTCTGCTGTTAATCTGGGCAATTTATGTATTTGTAAACATTCAGCCATTTCACTTAGATTTCAGATTTACTGGCATGTAATTGAGCAAAATAGTAATAGTTCCTAATTTTTGCTTTGATTTCTTCTTCATTGGTGTTGAGTTCACCTTTTTCATTTTTGATATTGGCAACTTGGTTTTCTTATTTTTTAAAGCTAAGATTAACCAATGACATATCTATTTTATTCTTTTGCCCTCATAAAACCAGCTGCTAGTTTTATTTCTATGTTCAATAGTTCTCTTCCAATTTTATTAACTTCTGCTTTGATTTTTAGGATTTCCAATTTGGTGTTTCATTGGGGATTTAAAATATGTTCTTTTTCTTGTTTTTTTAAATGCATGTCCAATTAATGGATCGGCTCTTTCCCTATTTTATTGATGTAAGAATGTAGAAGTATAACATATCCCCTGCATTCTGCTTTGGCTCCATCCTATAAACTTGGGAATGTTGTCTCATTGTGCCATTGTTTTTAGTGAAATTATTGTTCCTATATTTATTCTTTCACCTACTCATTCTTTAGGATTAGATTATTTAATTTCTAACTAATTTTTAATATATCTTTCCATGGCCCTTTATTGAATGCAATTTTTTATTGCAACATGATCTGAAAAGGATGTGTTTAATATTTCTGCCTTTCTGCATTTGATTGTGAGGTTTTTAATGCCCTACTACATGGTCAATTTTTGTATAGGTGCCATGAGAAAAGGACATATTCCTTTCTATTTTCATTCAATTTTCTCCAGAGATATGTCATATCCAACTTTTCTAAAATTCAATTCACTTCTTTAATTTCTTTCTTGTTTGTTTGTAAGATTTATCTAGTTCTGAGGGGAAAGTTGAGGTCCCCCACTAGTATATTTTTACTACTTCCTCCTGTAATTTATTCAACTTCTTCAAAAATTTATATTCTCTACCATTTGTTACATATGTGTTTAGCACTGATATTACTTCATTGTCTATAATACCTTTTAGCAAGATGTAGTTTCCTTCCTTATCTTTCTAATTAGACCTATTTTTACTTTGTCTTTTGCTTTTTACTTTGCTTTACTGAAGCATAATAGATTCTGCTTCAGCCTTTTACCTTTACTCCATACCTCTTGTCTTCAAATGTTTCTTGTAAACAACATATTGTAGGATTCTGTTTTTTAACCAACTGTGCTATCTGTTTCTGTTTTGTGTATGAGTACATCTCATTTACATTTCTAGTTATGATTGCTGGGTATTAACTTCCAACCTATTTTCCCCAGTTAATCCTTCTCTCTGTCTCTGTCTCTCTCTGTCCTTTCACCATGACCCTCCTCACTAGTATTTTGCTTTTGTCCACCATCTCCCTCAATCTGCCCTCCCTTCTATCAGCCCCCCCCTTTCCTGTTCCCCTCCCCTTCTACTTTCATATAGGGTAAGAAGGATTTCTATACCCAACTGAGCATGCATGGTATTCTCTCTTTGAGCCAATTCTGGCTATAGTAAGGATCAAACAATGCTCACTACTCTATTTACCTTTTTATGCCTCTCTCAGGTCTTGTATTTGAAAGTCATTTTCTATTCAGTTATGGTGTTTTCATCAGGAATGCTTGAAAATTCTCTGTTTCATTGAATGACCACTTTTTTCCCCTGAAGGATTACGCTCAGCTTTGCTGGGTAGGAGATTCTTGGTTGTAATCCAGTCTCCTTTGTTTTTTGGAATATCATATCCCTCTGATCCTTCCATGCAGAAACTGCTAAATCCTGTGTAATTCTGACTATGGTTCTTCAATATTTGAATAGTTTCTCTTTGGTTACTTGAAGTATATTCCTCTTGACCTGCAAGTTCTGGAACTTGGCTATAATATTCCTGGGAGTTTTCATCTGGGAATTTCTTTCAGGAGTTAATTGATGAATTCTTCCAATTTTTATCTTAGTTTTTGGTTCCAGGATATGAGGTCAGTTTTCCTCAATAATTTCTGAGGCTCTTTTTTGATTATGACTTTCAGGTAGCCAAATAATTCTCAATGATCTCTCCTGGATCCATTCTTCCAGGTCAATTGCTGTTACTTTTTAAAAATTATTTAATTAGTTTTAGTTTTCAAAATTCATTTCCATAAGATTTTGAGTTCCAAATTTTCTCTCCATCTCTCCCTACCCCTACTCCAAGACACCATGCATTCTGATACCCCTTCCCCTAATCTGCCCTCTCCTCTATCACATCCCTCCTTTCCCTTATTCCTATCTCCTTTATTTTTTTGTAGGGCAAGATAGATTCCTATACCTCATTACCTGTATTTCTTATTTCACATTTGCAAAAACAATTTTTACCATTCAATTTTAAAACTTTGAGTTCTAACTTCTCTTGCTTCCTCCCTCTGCACCCATCCCCACTGGAAAGACAAGCAATTCAATATAGGTTATACATATGTAGTTATGTAAAAGACTTCCATAAAACTCATGTGGTGAAAGACTAACTATATTTCTCCCCATCTTACCCTGCCTGCCATTTATCATGTTCTCACTTTTGACCTTGTCCCTCTCCAAAAGTGTTTACTTCTCATTACCCCTTCCTCCCATTTGACCTCCCTTCTCTCATCCCCCACACCCCACTTATATCCTTCTCCCCTACTTTCCTGTAGTGTAAGATAGATTTTCACACCAAATTGAGAGTATATGTTATTCCCTCCTTAAGCCAAATGTGATGAGAGCAAGCTTCACTTTTTCCCCTCTCATCTCTCCCCTTTTCCCCTATATTGAAAAAGCTTTTTCTTGTCTCTTTTATGAGAGATAATTTGCCCCATTCCACTTCTCCCTTTCTCCTCCCAATATATTCTTCTCTCACCTCTAAATTTTATTTTTCTACATATCATCCCTTCCTATTCAACTCAATCTGTGTCCTCTGTCTATATGTATATAATCCCTCCAAGCACCCAAATACTGAAAAAAGTCTCAAGAGTTACAAATATTATCTTTCCATATGGGAATGTAAACAGTTCAACTTTAGTAAGTCCCTTATGATTTCTCTTTCCTGTTTACCTTTTCATGCTTCTTGATTCTTGTGTTGGAAAGTCAAATTTCCTATTCAGTTCTGGTCTTTTCATCAAGAATGCTTGAAACTCCTCTGTTTCATTGAGTGACCATTTTTCCCCTGAATATTATACTCATTTTTGCTGGGTAGATGATTCTTGATTTTAATCTTAGCTCCTTTGACATTTGGAATATTATATTCCAAGTCCTTTGATTCCTTAATGTAGAAGCTGCTAGATCTTGTGTTATTCTGATTCTATTTCCACAATACTCAAATTGCTTCTTTCTGGCTGTTTCCAATATATTCTCCTTGACCTGGGAGCTCTGGAATTTGACTACAAAATTCCTAGGAGTTCTTTTGGGATGTCTTTCAGGAGATGATTGGTGAATTCTTTCAATATTTATTTTACCCTCTGGTTCTAGAATATCAGGACAGTTTCCCTCAATAATTTCATGAAAAATGATGTCTATGCTCTTTTTTTGATCCTGGCTTTCAGGTAGTCCCATAATTTTAAAATTGTCTCTCCTGGATCAATTTTCAAGGTTAGTTTTTTTTTCACATTCAGATATTTCAGACATTTCAGATATTTCACATTGTCTGCTATTTTTTCTTTCCTTTAGTTTTGTTTTATAATTTCTGGATTTTTCTGCTCCATTCTAATCTTTAAGGAATTATTTTCTTCAGTGAGCTTTTGAACCTCTTTTTCCATCTGGCCAATTCTGCTTTTTAGGGCACTCTTCTCCTCATTGACTTTTTGACTCTGTTTTGTCATTTGGGTTAGTCTATTTTTTAAAGTGTTATATTCTTCAGCATTTTTTGGGGTCTCCTTCAGCAAGCAGTTGACTTGTTTTTCATGAGCTCTTCCATGATCTGACACTAGCTCATATTTTTCTTGGAGGCTTTGGATGGAGGAGCTTTAACCTTGTTGTCTTCTGTTTGCATGATTTGGTCTTCCTTGTCACCAAAGTAAGATTCTATAATCTGATTCTTTTTCTGGTTTTTGCTCATTTTCCCAATAATAGACTTGAATTTTGAACTCTTTGTCATTGTAGTTCTCTGCTTTCAGTGGCGGTGGGGGGGTATACTGTCAGCTACTAGATTTCCCCACAGTCTGTGGGCCTAGAGCTCCAGAAACAGTGGTTGCACCTTCCACTGCAGCTGCCCTGCTGCTACTGTGACTGCCAAGTGTTCCTCTGTTCATAGCCCCTCTGCTGCCCTGGGGAGGGCACAGGTCAGTTCTAGGCACCACCACCTTTCCTGGCACAGATCTGGACTCCCAACCACCAGCCGAGTGTTGACACATTTTCTCTTTGTAAGTGCAATCAAAAGAAATTCATGTTTCATAGCTACACTTCCAAAGGCAGAATGACTCACTAATCACTTGGGTCTTTTAAATTTGTCTCATCAGATAACAAACCTAATTTATTGACCCTCAGGGTTACCCATGCAAGCTCTATAGAGTGTAAATGGGGGACAACCTCATAGGGAGGGCACAAGCCAGCAGTGTGTGGAGACAGGAAAGAGCTCTTGTACAACATGGAATTTGATTGGAGGACTGAGGAAAGCTGGGGAAGTGAAGGGTTGGAGAGAGACCAGGAGGAAGATCACTCCAGGTACAAGGGCCTGCAACCCTAAAAGTGTGGAGCTAGGTGAGGAAGAGAGCAAAGACTGGCAAGAAGGCTTGTGCCAGTGTTGTAGAGTGTGTGGAGAAGGAGGGTAAAGTGGGGACGAGTTTTGAAGGTCGCCAAGAATTAAAGTCAGCATTTTGTATTTGATTTTGGAAGTGACAAGTAGAAGTGGCAGCATGAGGCAGTCAGACCTTTGGCCCTTGGATGGATGATGGACTGGAGCAGGCAGAGACTTGAGGCAGGTAGACTCACTAGCAACTATGGCAATAGTCCAGGTGTGAGGTGATGACACACCAGGATGATCACCACAGCTGATATTACTTCATTGTCTATAATACCTTTTAGCAAGATGTAGTATGAGTGGAGAGAAGGCACATAGATTTTGTGAAGATAGAAAAGACACTTGGCACAGGCTGGCCATGAGGGTGAGTGGGAGAGAAGGGCTGACAATTGCTCCAAGGTTGGGAGCCTGGATCATTGGGAAGACAGCAGTGGGGCATTAAGCTGTTAACCTGCTAGCAGAGGAAAGGAGGCTGGTCTGGCATGACCAGCTCAGGAGGAAAGCCCAGCGAAGCTCTGATCTCTGATTTCCTTGCTTTGTTTCAAACCCTGATGGTGTCTCAGTAGATTTCCCTTCTGGCGTTTTAATCTATGCTTTTTGTCATGATAATTTTATTGTGTTGGAGCTCATCTTTTGTTCACTCATTCTTTTTGGCAGCTTTTAATTTTCTCTGAGATTTCTGGCTGCCTTTGCCCTTGTTCACTGCTTCTAAGTCATTGACTTCCTTGCATCCTCTTACTAGGTAACCTCTTCAGCTCTGATGAAAAGCTCCCTTTCCCCTGAGGTCCTTTGAACTTAGACACTTGACAAGGAGCATCACCCATTGTTCTGAGACCTAAAGCAAAGGTCCCTCTTTGTGAAAAGGCAAATGAATTTGAGTGAGAGAGAGAGAGAGAGAGAGAGAGAGACAGAGACAGAGACAGAGACACAGAGACAGACAGAGACAGAGACAGACAGAGACAGACAGAGAGACAGAGAGAGAGAGAGACAGAGACTGACAGAGAGACAGAGAGAGACAGACAGAGAGACAGAGAGACAGAGAGAGACAGAGACAGAGAGACACACAGAGAGACAGAGACAGAGAGAGAGAGACAAAGAGACACGGAGAGAGAGACAGAGACAGACACAGAGAGAGACAGAGAGAGACAGAGACAGAGAGACAGAGAGAGAGAGAGAGAGACAGAGAGACACACAGAGAGAGAGACAGGGACAGAGACAGAGAGAGACCGAGAGACAGAGACAGAGAGACAGAAAGAGACAGAGACACACAGACAGAGACAGAGACAGAGAGAGACAGAGAGGCTCAAACTGGGAGACAGGGACACAGAGAGAAGAGGATGGGAGGGAGGAGGAGAGAGACAGAGACTGAGAGACAGAAAACAGAGAGCAGAAGAGGAGGGAGGAAGGGAGAGAGATGGAGGCTGGGCAGGTCCGTTCCAAGGGAGCTTGGCAGATCTCTGCCTGGAAATGTCCATGGCCCATCATAATTCCACTCCCACTCTGACTTGGTTGCCTGCTCCTGGTCATTATTCAGAGGAATGAAGAGGAAAGTTGGGAGAGATCCTCATCGTTGTTAGTTCCATATCTGAGCCTGGCATTGCTTTACTCTGAATTTGAAGTCTTGACTCAGCAAAGCAGTTATTGAGTAGCTATGATGTGCTAAAGTCTGGGCTTACACATTTTTAAATTGACCTAATTCTTGCCTGGAGGGAGCTCTGACATTTAGTAGCTGTATAATCATGAAAAAGTGGTCACATTTTTTTGACTCTCAGTTTCCTCATCTGTACAAAGGGGGTGACAAACCTTGATGCTCTGACCTAAGCCCTTGGGATACAAAACATGTCTCTGGTGAAACTCTGGGGTAAGCCTTCTTTCCCCAGGCCACTAGGCATCACTGTAATAAGCAGCCAGCCACCAAAGCACCAACATTCCTCAGCTGTGTCTGTGAAAGTTCTTCCTTTCTTGTATACGGTATTGTTTTTCCTCAGTTTTAACGTCCTTTAAATATGGGTGATAATACTCTGGCCTCAGAAGCAGGTATTGCATGCTTTTGTTCAGCAGTTATCAATCTTTTAGAAAATTCAAATATTAATGAAATTAGATCTCGGTTCCTTTTTCAGATATAGCTTTGTAATTTACCATATCTTAGCAAAGCATTTAACAGTCTCCCATGCTATTCTTGTGGAAAAGGGTGAAGATGGGAAGAGAGGAGAGCAGAGGAGGAGAAGGAGATCTGAGGGAGGGCTGAATAATTGGTGTGGGGGCTGTTGTAGTGGGGATTCTCCTTCAGATATATTTGGGTTTGGAGGACTTCTGAGGTCCCTCCCTAATGATATTTTGTGACATAAGCAATATAAAGGAAGGCAAGGGACTTTGGGGAAAAAACCCCAACAAACTAAGTGATACAGTGGATAGAGTGCGGAGCCTGGAGTAGGAAGACCTGAGTTCAAATCCAACTTCAGACACTTATTAAGTGTGTGACCCTGAGTAAGTCACTTACCCTCTGTTTGCCTCAGTTTCCTTAACTGGAAAGTAGGGATAATAGTAGCACCTGCCTCCAAGGGTTATTGTGAAGATCAAATGAGACAGTGTTGGCCAAGTACTTAGCATAGTACCTGGAATATAGTGGATGTTGCGTAAATTCTTGCTATTTATTATTATACTTCCTTTCCTCTCTTCTTTCTTTTCCCTCCTCATCACTCCCTCACTCTCCCACTCTCCATCCTTCCTCCTTAGAGGTACTTCTCCTTAGAGTCTCTGAATCACAGCAATGTTCCAATCTATCTTCAATTCAGCTGTATTTCAAGCCTTCTCACTTAGGGAGCTTTCTTTGTTTACTTCGCTTAGCCTCTACAGACCTGAGCCCCAGGAATCATATCTCTGCCCACCAGTACTGCAGGTGGTGTCTTTACCAAGGCCATGACTTGCTGAATAATTTGGAGGGCATAGCCTATGTGGATATTGTAAGAAAAGCCAGTCATGGGCTCCAAGAGGATCTCCTAAAACTCAAAACTTCCCCTGGTTGAATCCACAAAACCATTCAGACTCTCCTTGGGTCCCCTGGTTGAATCCACAAAACCATTCAGACTCTCCTTGTGGTCTCTTGGGGGCACCTGATGAATGGGAGGCTGGTTTGTGAGGTTGAGTCTGTACTTCAAAAGAGGTGTGGAAGTTTCATTTTGCAGGGCTTACTCAAGAGGAAGAGGATGAGGGAACACACACATTAAAAGCCTACTATGTGCCAGGCTATGTACGGTACTGAACACTTTATAGTTATTAGCCTTCTAGCCTCCCCAGCTGGATGGTTCACCTAGAGATTTGGCCAGGATGGAATTCACATGAGTTTAGCAAAGGAGAGACCAGCCTAGAGCCAATCACTTCTTAGTTTTTTTTTTTTCCAAAGCTTGATTTTTTCCCAAGCCTTCCCAAAGATGGGGTAGAATACTCAGGATTTGGGTTTGGGGTAAAATACTTGAGATCTATGGCAGGAAAAGTAAACAAGAAATGCAGTCACTAAACAATTTCATCCCTATCTCCCTTTGTGCCCCTCTCCATCATGACAGAGAGCTAGGTTTGGAGTCAAGGACACTGCCTTCAAGTCTTGTCTCTGAGACACATGGGCTGCGTGACCCTGAAGCCATCACTCAACAATGTCCTTCTCTGAGACTCAGAGCAGATGGTGAGCTGCCGGACTGGTTAGGGGAGATGGTTTCCTACGCTAATAAAAGCACAGGTCCAGCACCTCCCTGCTCCCCTCAAGGGGCGTTCTGCTCCAATCTAGAGCTGACTGGAGGAAGACTAGGCACACAATTTCCGCTTTCCAAAAATCCGGTTAATAGGGAGCAAAATGAACTCCTTTGAGCATGGTGCTGCTTTTGTTGCCCCCTTTCATTGCCACGGCTGCTCCCAGATGCACTTTGAGAGTTTTGAATTAGAAGAAGAGATGCCATTTTGATTAGAGGTGACTCGCCTAATGTCTGGATGAATTTCCCATTTTCCCTATGCCGGCATCAAAGAACTTTAACATAATTTAAAATAATTGGATGTGGCCGATGGCCGATTATCTGAGTCCACAGAGAGCAGTGAAGATGCTCACTCATTTTCACTTTAATATAACCAAGAAATTGCTACGGGAAAGAGACCAGATTGAGTTTGAGTCAGAAGGGATGACAAGGAAGATGGCTTGAGAGATAGGCTAGAATGTACACAGACTCTGTGAAGGGAATTCTACTCTTTTCAAAAATTAATTGTTTTAAAGGCCAAATGCAATGCATGATATTCTAATGACCACCCCTGACCTACTGTTTGGCAATTGAGTTGTCTGTTTTCTTTCTCCTAGCACTGGGTATTTTGATGGATTTGATATTTATAATTAGCTGTATGTGAAGAGATACAGTTGATTTTTCTTGAATGTAAGTACAGTCTTGGAGATTGTATTTAGAAAATGACTTGATGACCAAGAACCCAAAGAGTCAATGACAATATGAGATGGTGAAGAATCCCTTGCTTGAACATTGTATAAAGCATGGGTTGGTAATTGCCTGAGCTTTGAGATTAGGAAGAGAAAGTCTCAAACAAAGGCCAAGGGTGGAAGTAGGGGAGTGTGAATTCATGAGGACAGATGGAAAATGGATCCATTTCCAAGTGTAGACTTCAGGATTGATATTTCCCCTTTAAACTATCACCTTTGAGAAGATTCTCAGCTGTAGTATACCTGGCAGTCTTCATGGCCTTGGATATTGATAGAACAGCTAATTGACCCTGTGTCTCATGGCAATAGGTTCATCCAAGGAGGGCAGGCAGAAGCAGGGCTACCTAGCCTTTGCTTGGGAAATTGGTACAGCTCCTATTCTTTTT
>CM053770.1:1414103-1461599 GCA_028658325.1 Potorous gilbertii | reverse complement strand
GCAACGGAAATCTCCTTCACTGTGTTTCTGCGCAGCTTCCACTGTTCCAGAATTTGTCAGGAGTTCTTTTTACAGGGAATCTATGGGCTGTGGGTTCGGACCTAGCATAGGTGAGTCTTTCTACTCCGCCATCTTCTACAGCTCCTATTCTTACCTTAATTTTTTTTTCTGTTTTCACTCCCACCTATCCCTTCCCCTCCCCTCTCTCCACTGCCTCTTCGAATTAAGAGAAAGAGGAAAAAAAAGAGAAAAAAAGAAAAATCTTATAAAAATATGCCTACCAAGCAATAGTCTCCCCCATTGGCGTTGTCCAAATGTGTGTCTCATTTTGCATTTAAATCCATCACCTCTCTTCCAGGAGGGGATTAACTGTGTCATCTTCAGTCCTCTGCAATCATGGTTCATCAGTATGTTGTTTATTTCAAAGTTATTTTTCGCTATTATATTGTGGTGATTGTGTAAATTGTTCTCTTGGTTTGGCTCATCTCCTTCTGCATCAGCTTATACCTGTCTTTCCAGTTTCCACTTTAACTTTCCATGTTGCCATTTCTTATGGCACAATAATATGCCATGATATTCATACCTGATGGACAGCCTTTCCTGATAGATAGGCCCTCCCTTAGTGTCCTACTTTTTGCTGCTAGTAAAACAGTTGATATAACTATTTCTATGTATATGGATCTTTTCCTTGTTTCTTTGATCTCCTTGGGTAGGGGGCTAGTAGTGGTGATTCTGAGTTAAAGAGTAAGGTCAGTTTCCTGGCTTTAGGGGCAGAGTTCCAAATTCCAAACTGAACTATTTCCAAACTCCACCAACAGGGCATCAGGTAGCTGTTTTCTTGTAGTCTGTCCAACATTTGTAATTTCCATCTTTGCCAGTCTGGTGGGTGTAAAGAAGAATCTCAGAATTGGTTTAATTAGCATTTCTCTATTTGTTAGTGATTTGGAACACTTTCACATGATTGTTGATAGTTTGGATTTCTTCTTTTGAAAACTACCTGTTCATATCATTTGACATTTATCAACTTGAAAATAGGTCTTATTCTTAGATATTTCAATCAGTTCTTTAAAAAATAAGTATCTTGGATATGAGACTTTCATCAGGGAAATTTGCTGAAAGGATTTTCCCCAGTGATCTCTTTCCCGTTTGATTTTAATTCTGTTGGTTTTGCTTTTGTACAAAACACATTTTAAACTTTGGAATCAAAATTGTCCATTCTATCTTCTGAGATCCTCTATCCCTAGCTTGGTCATGAACTCTTCCTCTTTCCATGAATCTGACAGGCCAGTTGTCCTTTGCTCCTCTAATGTCTTCTGGCACAGTCTTTGAGCAGAGGAAGTGAGAGGAAACGATTTCTACAGAGATCATGGTGGGTCTGGGAATCTGGTCCTCCTCCACAGTCTCACCCATGCCCATTCCTCCTGACTGGTAGCCCCTATTTTCTATCTTGTTCCTATTTCTAGGTCTCATATGCCCCGAAGCTTACACAATAAATGCCTCTAGCTATTATGGCTAATAGTATAGTCATACTTTCTTGTCTGTAGGACCCTGCTTTACCCTATAAAACAGCTGAATGCCTCCGATTGTCACTTTCCCTGAATGAGGAGCTACAAGGCATCTTAATATGAGGGGAGATGCTGCAGCTGGCATCTTTGACCCCAAGAGACTCAAACCACCACCACTAACTAGACCAGCATCTCCCCTCCCTCCCCCATGGAATCAGCCCAAGAGCCCTGGATATAGGAGTGCCCCAAGGACAGCCATCACCCAGGGAAGTCACACCCTGTGGGGAAGGGACCTGACAGCCTCTCTATGACTGATGCAGGCACAGAGCCCTGTGGGGGCAAAGATGGCAGTTTGTGACAGAAAACTGCCCAGCCCCTCCCTCCTTCCCTCCTTCCCTCCCTTCCTACCTCCCTCCCTCCCTCCTTCCTTCCTTCCTTCCTTCCTTCCTTCCTTCCTTCTTTCCTTCCTTTCTTCCTTCCTCTCTGTCTCTGCCTCCTCTGTCTCTTTCTTCAGAAATATCTCTGTCCATCTGCTTGTGTCTATCCTCATTTCCCCCCTCCCCAAGACTAATCCAAAAAACTCAGTTCCTTCTCTATTAAATACATGAAGATGGCCAATATGTCCTACTGGAATTTTCTTTTTTCTAGACCAAACATCTTCAGTGCTGTTGGCATCAGCAGGAGGTTCCTCCTTACCCTAATAGCCCTGAAGTGGACATTATTCCTCCCTGGGCCCCTAGGTTGAGAAATATCTGTTAGGTTACTGGGCAGGATTGGATGACCTGCCTAGTAACAGGTTTTTGTTGGGCCCCTGTCAAAGCATTATTCCCCTTTGGGTTATGAAATATCTGATGAATTGTTAACAGTCACTTTTTTTGTTTAGTCCATTTGCATGGTAACAACCTGTGCCCCCCTAATGTTAGACCCCCATTGTCAGGTAACTACCTTTTCCTGAGCACCCCACCCCCTTCCTGACAACTACTTTTTGTTGAATGACAACCAGTCTTTGATTGGGTCCCTCTCCTCTGTTGGGGTCCTTTGCCTAGCCTGTCAGTACCCTGACAACCCCCTCTGTTTTGGGGGCTCTTGCCTAACAACAAGCCCCCCTCTTACTCTGTCAGAACTCTGTTTGTTGTGGAAACCACAAGGCTGTACCAAGAAGTGCCGAAATGCTTAAATGCACACACCCACCTCAGTTCGGGGCTGTGTCCTATGGGTCTCTACATGAGGCAGCTGCCAGCCTGGCTAATAAAGATGCCCTCGAAATTCCTAATTGATTTTGCCTGTGAATTATTCTTGATCCGTCCATTTCAGCCCATCCTGAGCACTCTTCACCTTACCAGTATCCTTCCTAATGGTGATGCTGGAAAATTATCCCAGGGAGTGAGTGCTCTGACCAGGCACAGAGCAACAGTGGCCTCCCTCAGCCCCAGAGGCTCTGGTTCCTTACAAGGAGGTCAGGTGGACTGAGGGAAGAGAGTGCTAGGTCTTCCCTTAGAGGACTTAAAACACCTTGGTCATGAGGGAAAGCAGCTTCTGAGATGGTGCCAAGGCAACCAGAGATACCAGGGCTTCTGTGAGCCTGAGGACAACAGTATGTAAAGAATGGCCAGGGAATTTCAGGGAGACCTGGCCCCTCTTCAGCTCCAAGGCCCAGCTAGGTGAACATGTCCTGAGCCCCCTTTGTACAATTATCTCTAGGGAGAGCTAATGGGATACTGGACACATGGGTGCTCAGTCCTGGAGTCCCTAGGCCTGCTCTTGTTGCTAACAGGTCTCAAGGTTGGGGGAAAGTGCTCCCTGTTGAGAGCCTGGTCTATTAGCTCAGGGGCCCCTGGATTTTGGCTCAAGGCTGAGCATTCTAGGAGGTCTTTGTGGCCTGTGCCAAACTAAGCCAATATATGATTGGTGTGAAGCCAAGTCCTATAAACTGGATTAATCCCCCTGTCTCCCATTCCCCATCCCTGGTGTGTTTTTAACCAAATTATCTCCTTTCCCTCTCAAATTTATTTACTCATTAGCCAGCCCGTAATGAAGACACCACCATGCGCAATTCTTCAGGCTCACAACTAGGTTATATCTAGCTTCCTCTGTAACCAGGAGGAAACCTACTGTTTCTGATGTACGACTCTGGGATTCTTGGGGGGACAACAAGAAGGCTGAAGTCCCTGGTGGTCAGCCCTGCAGCGTCCTTAGGGCAGCAGGCTCCTGTGGTAGGGTAGGGTGGACATGGCCAGCCCTCTCCTGCAGGATCTGGGGGTGTCCCTCTCCCTTCCTTCTGACTCTTGGTTCCTGGTCCCAGGAGAAGAGGTAGCAGCCATTGACCTTTGCCTTCTGCAGATTAGAAAGAAAGACATTCTAGGCTAGTGACCAAGCCAGATTAGCTTCTGACTTTGCCCTGATTTTGCCTGAAGACCTCCCAGACCTTTCCCTAATAAGCTTCATTCCAAGTCTGAGCTGAGGCATCTTCTCCCCATGGTCCTCCACCAGACAACATTCTCTTCCCTTTTCTTTCTTTCCTGATCACAGCCATGGCCATTTTTGCCTCCCCTCCCCCACCCCATCCCTGGTTTCCTTCCACACTAACTCATTGCAAACAAGCTTCTTTAACCAAGGTTTTCCTGATCCTCCCCTTACCCTCCCCCAACCGCTGGTTCCCCATCCCCAGCTCTTCATGCCTCCCTCCAAACCCACAGAGTGTTTGTGTTGTACACACCTTACCTGTTCCTAAATATAGGTTAGCTTCCCTCACTGAGTCTGTCTCTGAACCCCCAGCGCTCCCCACCTTCCCTAACAGTCTTCCCTTCGGTAGTCCGAGGGGCCAAGGTCACAGCTCAGCCTTGTTGAGGCCAGAACTCAGCCTCTCAGGCTCCCCAGGCCAGAGTCCTTGCTCTTGTTCTGGGGTGGTTTTGGCATCCTCCAAACTTTCTGTCCTGAGTGGCATCACCCCACCTTCGTTCCTTGCTCTGTGTCTCCTCGCTGACGGGTTTTACATATTCGAAAACACTCAGGATGAGCAGGGGAGAGAATGGGTCAACCTGAGCCCTCTCAAGGAGACTTCAAAGGGCTTCGAATTGGGAGTTCTCTCCGGCTTGGGCCACTGATTTTCTCCATAGTTTCAGTGTGCACAGGAGGCTCATGTATCTCTCCATTAATGCCCGGTACATCAGGAAACCTTGTGGTGATCACTCTATTCCAAAGAGACGTGGCCTTGGAGCTCTGCCAGGAAGAACACGCTGTTCGTGACTTTAGTCAGTTTATTAAGCACTTACTATATGCCGGCACTGTGTGAAGTATTGAAAGTACAAAAGTCTCTACCCTCAAGACGCTTCTAGTCCTTTGTCCGAGGAACTCAGACCAGACTCCTCAGCCGGTTCACCTTCGCTGCGGTCACTGACAGATCGGCACCAGTTCCCATAGATCTTGCTCCTGTCTTCTTCCCAGACACTCCCGGACCATTTTTCTTGAGACAACTTATGATTCTTTGCTGTCCAGTTAACTTCCTTCGCTCCACACTAGAGTCAACAAGCTTGGATCGAGGTTGAACCAAAGCACCGAATTCGACGACTCCAGAAGACTTGACCGGCAGACCTCCATAGAACGGCAAAAGAAGCCCCGCCTGAGCTAATTGTAGTATTTGGCTCCTCGCAGTGACTGGTCTAGGGCAGAACCCGAAGGCCTAGCGTGCTCGGAACATGAGGAAAGGGGTTTCTGCCCAATGGCAGGCAGAGACCCAGTATGGCTCAGGCTACTCTAAACTGAGGAGTAATTAATGTGGGGAGAGGGCGATTCCAGCCAATTAAAACACATGTTTAAGAGTCTCCTACGTGCTGGATATTGTTCTAGGTGCTGGACACAAAAACCCAAACCATCCCTACCCTCTAGAAACCTATATTGTACTGGAGGGGGAGGTGGTCAGCGGATACGCCACGTATGTACCCAAGAAAGATGACAAACGATATGTATATAGTCATTCCAGGAGGGTAGCAGGAGAGGTCTGGTGGAGGAGGGACAATAGAACTGTTAGGCAGAACCCTAGGGGTTTTCTAAGAAGAGACAGAGTCATGGTGCTGGACAGAGCAAGGACAAGATTCCCCTGGTCTTCACGCATTGATCAAGAATCAGGTAGCTTTGTTTCTCTAAGTGTAGAGACTAATGACCGCAGGGCCGCAGCAAGCTGATGACTTAGAGGCGTCTTCCTGGAAATGCACCCGCAGGATTAATTCACTGCAGATTTACTGACCGTCATGGGGTCTGAAGGCTGCTGAGAAGGAAGAAGCTGATAGTGGCCCGCATCCCCTTCCTGCTCTGGTCACACACCTCAGAGCCGTGTACGACTTGGGACTTTCTCTGGGGGAGATGTACGGGTTCCCTTAGAAACTCACCGGAAGCACATTTCCTATCTCACATTCCTGTTACTGGGTGGAACCTATTTTTTACTGAGGTTCAAATGTAATCATCCGAACAGCGTGTTCTTCCTGGCAGAGCTCCAAGGCCACGTCTCTTTGGAATAGAATGATGACCGCAAGGTTTCCTGATGTACCGGGCATTAATGGAGAGATACATGAGCCTCCTGTGCACACTGAAACTATGGAGAAAATCAATGGCCCAAGCCGGGGAGAACTCCCAATTCGAAGCCCTTTGAAGTCTACTTGAGAGGGCTCAGGTTGACCCATTCTCTCCCCTGCTCATCCTGGCACAGAACTGACCCTCTGGAGCAGAGCAGAGCCCCTGCCAGACTCTGGCACATTCCATCCCACTGAGCCAGACAGACTCAAGTGTGACCCGCAGACCGCTTGTCTATTGTCTGAGGACCAGCCTGGCTGGGTGTCCAGAGGCTCCAGCCTACACTGGGCCAATTGGCAGCTGGACAGGCAGCCGTGGAGTCATCTGTCAGAGCCCAAGCCAGGAAAGGGGAGGGGAATAATAGTTGGGTTGCCTGTGGGAAATTAAGCAGGGCTTTGAACGAGTCTGAGCTCCACCTGAAGCAAATGCCCATCTTCTCAATGCCATTGTTCTGATGATGCTCTAGGGCTGTCACTGAAAGCTACAGCTCCTAAGGATTAACCCTGAGAGTCATCCAAAAGGGCAGTGGAAACTCCCACAGCCGTCATGAGCAAGACACAGCTCTGGAAGGATGCATGGTCGGGGGTGGGGGGGGAGTGGGGGGGGCTGATTATGAGGTGAGAGCCCACAGGCTTTGTCTGTTGGCATCCAGGCAGGGTGAAGAGGTCTGGAGGAAAGGCACACTGGACAATATGGACCAGTGAGATGAGGGGTCATGGAGAGCTCAGGTGGGGGCACTGAACCTCTGACAATAACTCATTCCCTACAGCAACCCAGAGAGGCTGCCATGACTGAGGAAGTTCAGCCTCAGAGAGGCATTATTGGTTCCCTGACCAAATAGTAGTGGGTAACGCAGGTCTGTCTCCTCACTCCAAGTCCAGGTCTCTGGTAACTGGTCTGTTCCAATAAAGGATGACATTACCAAATATGACCAAGTGCATTAGCACATCTTCCCCATTTACTCCTTCTACACCTGCAACTCAACATCACCCAAATGGGAAGCCTCATGTTTGCCCTTGAATCCATACCTCATTCTGCCCCAAGGCTTGAAACCCAATCATCATGACTGGACAAAGATGGATCTTAGCATTTCAGAGGTGAGAGACCCTTCAGGAGTCATCTGGTTCAGCCCATTTCAGGAAAAGAATTCCTTCTATCACAGCCCCCCAAAATGCTCATCTACATTCTCCTTGGAAACCTCTGGTGAGGGGCAAATTCTTTGCCCTCAGAAGAGAAGCTCATGATGAATGGCCTCATTTTCTATATGTGTAATGATGATGATGATGATGATGATACTACCTAATATCCTTATAGTCCCTTAAAGTTTACAAAACACTTTATAGGTATTATCTAATTTGATCCTTACAGCATTATAATCCCCATTTTATGGAGGGGGAAAGGGAGGCAGAGAAAGGCTGAGTGTCTTGCCCAGGGTTGTATGGTTGGTAGGGGCCTGGAGCAGGATTTGCCCCTGAGTTTTTCTGACTCCAGGTCTGATGCTGAGTGACTCTAAGTAAGGGAGGAAGCCGGATACTTTGCCAAGAGACAGGGCTTAGGCACAGCTTTGAAGCCCTGGGGAGAAAGGAGATTGGGAAGAGCTGTAGTGGATTGCATGGTGGTCCTTAGGAAGAATTGAGGAGCTGCAGGGAGGGCTCATTTCAGACGAGAACAAGGCTTTGTCGTGGGCACAGCTGATTGAGAGCATGGAGCCAAGGAGATAGAAGGTAGGGGAGATCCAGGCTGAGGATGAGCTCCTGTGAACCTTGGTCAAGTGAGAGGGGGAGAGTCAGAGGTGGAGGAAGACAACCCAAATGGAATGGGGGCTGGACTGGAGGGGAGGGGCGCTCTGCCTCCTGGAGCTTGAACCTTCTTCAGTCACAAAAGGAGGGACCCGACCTTCCAGGAACAAATCTTCTACCTCAGGATTCATTCCAGCTTAACTGGGGAAAGGCTCCGAGGGAAGACAAAGATGACTGGTATTTGAGAGGGCACAGAAAGGCACTCCCTGACAGTAGCAGGGATTTCCAGGGGAACTTGCTTGGGTTATAGTGGGTGGTCTGCAAGGCTGTGGATTGACCAAAAGAGAACTGTGGAGAAGGACAGGGAGGACAACAGGTGCCCGCTTGTCTCATGACTTCTTTCACTTAACACGGGGTCATTGCCAACTTCTTTCTGTTGAGGTAAAAAAAATACTTTAAATCAGCATGGTTTGGAAATGCTTATCTTTAAGAGCTTATGGATACTTGAGCAGGAAAAAAATATAGCTAGAGAATAATGGTTCCCACTAAAATTGTACTCATAGATCCTAAAGTATGAGAACTGAGAGGGACCTTAGAAACCCTCTAGACTAGCGCCTTCATTTTACAGACGTAAGAGGGAGCACCTGTGAGATTTTTGCAAAAGCTGAAGGTCTGAAGAGGCAGAGAAACAGAGACATTGAAAAGTTGAGAAAGCCTTTAGGATGGAAAATATATATTCACTGCCCTAGAAAGGGTGGGAGGTATAAGAACCTTAATTACATCAAAGGAGCCAGTCAAAGAATTTGCCCCAGGCCATATACTGTATTCTTGCTTTGTCCTCTGTCACAGTCTGCATATGTTTCACAAAGTATTGTGGGAGGTGAAAATGATCAGACTGGAAACTGCAACATGCAATGGTTTAAGGAAGAAAAGAAGAACTTGTCAAAAGGAGGGACAATCCTTGTCTCCTGTCTACCTGGGAGTAACAAGCATGTGGAGTGGCTGCCTTCAGCCTCCATCAAAGACCTGTCCAGCCCCCCAGCTTTTGGTCTGGCTGAGACTCTGTGCCCTGTGGATGTCCTAGCAGCTCAGAGTGAACTTAATGAGATGCACTTCTGGATAAATGAGTTGTCTTGGCCAAGTGTGTTCTCTACATATGTACCTCACTACCATGTGTCATGCTTATCAAGTTCATGCCATCTTTCTTGATCCTGGTTTATGCAAGTGTTCGTGGTACATTAAATACAAAGAAAGGCAAAATCATGGGTTCTGCCCCAAAGGATCTCATATCCTAATGGGAGAGGCAATATTTAAATACCTATGTACACATAGGATGTATTTAGTGTAGCTAAAGGTAATTTCAGAGAGAAAGTGCTAATAGTGGAGGGGATCAAAAAAGGCCTAGTTAAAAAAAACCTGTAAATGAGGTTTATTGGAAATTTAGTTCCCTGATGGTATACTTGGAAGATCCTAGATAATCAACTAGAGAAAATCTAGTGGAAATAATTAACAACTTTAACAAATTTTCAGGATATAAAATAAAACCACATAAATCATCAGCATTTGTATATATTACCAACAAATTCCAGCAGCAAGCGATAAAGAGAGAAATTTCAATTAAAACAACGATAGCATAAAATACTAGGGAATATACCTACCAAGATAAACCCAGGAATTACATGAACAAAGTTATAAAACACTTCAAACAAATGATATAAATTTATTATTTATTAATATTATATTTCTATATAAATATTAAAATTAAGATTTAAATAACTGGAGAAATATTAACTGCTCATGGGCAGGCTGAGTAAATTAATTTACTTATTTAGTGCTACACCAATCAAACTACCAAAAATTATTTTATAGAGCTAGAAAAAGTAATAACAATTCATCTGGAGGAAGAAAAAGACAAGAATATCAAGGGAATCAATAACAAAATGTGAAGGAAGGTAGTGTAGTCATGCCAGATCTCAAACTGCATTACAAAGCAGTAATTATCAAACATTCTGGTGCTGGCTAATAAATAAGGCGATGGATGCTTTCAGAAACCTGAACATTCTGACGTGAACTGATGCGAAGTGAAGGGAGCAGAAGCAGGAGAACATTGCGTCCAGTAACAGCAACGCTGTAACAATGATCAGCTGTGAATGACAGCTCTTCTCAGCAATACAAAAATCTAAGAGAGTTCTGAAGGACTCCAAATGAAGAATGCTCTCCACTACGTAGAAATCACCCCAGAGAGAGTGGATGGAGTTTGAGTGCAGATTGAAGCAGACTATTTTTCACTTCACTTTTAAGGTTTTTTTGGTCTGTTTTTCCTTTCACAATATAACTAATTTGGAAATGTATTTTATGTGATGGTATGCATAGGTTATTGTTAATGTTCGGTCATTTCAGTCCATGGCCCCTTCTGTGGTTCTCTTGGCACAGATACTGGACTGGTTTACCATTTCCTTCTTTAGTTATCTGACAGATGAGGAAACTGAGGCAAACAAGGTGAAGGACTTGCCCAGGATTATATAGCTACCAAGTATCTGAGGCTGGATTTGAACTCAGGTCCTCCTGACTCCAGGCCCAATGCTCTAACCACTGGGGTGTTTAGCTGCCCTTGTGTAATATAGAGCCTATATCAAATTGTTTGCCTTCTCAATGAGGGGAGAGGGGAACAAGGGAAAAAAATTTTAAAAACAAATTTTTACATGTAATTGGAAAAATATATTTAAAAAATATGTTCACTCATCCACAATAGTTTTTATTGTGGTTGTCAATTCTGTCCTCTGCTCTGTGCTTCAGCCACATGCTTGCAGTACTTCTCTCTCTTGGGCCTGGGTTATTCTGTACCTTAGGATCATCTGGGGTGGAGGAGAGCAAGCAGAATCCCAGCCAAGGGGAGGAGTAAGGCTGTCTAAATAAATATAACATGTGAATGCCCTGGGAGGTTGCTTTGGGGTTAGATAGTCTGTGACTCTAGATGAGGCTGGAACAATCATCCCTCAGGGGTCGATATTTCCCCAAAGGATCCGTGATGGGAGAAGCCCTTGAAGAAAGCCAATTACCACAGGAGTAGATCAGGCCTGTCCTCAACCCGGTGCTTAGCATGGAATCACGGATGTTTTTATGAGTTTTAAATACATTATTTGATTGAAAGCTCTCATAACCCAAAGAAATGAGGACTCCAGAAAGTCCTGTACCCATTTTACAAAGTAGGAAACCAAGGTTTGGAGAAGTGGCAATTGACCAGCAAGTATCAAAGGTAGCATTTGAACCCAGGTCTTCGAGGCTCCAGACTCTACATGCTAGCCTTTCCTCCTGCTAACAAAAAAAAAAATTGGTTTGATTGTCTTATCTTGCCTTCCATGGCCAAGGCAACACAGACCCCTCCCCACAAACTAGACTCAACTTCTGCTCTCCTTGAAAACATGGGGAACCTGGCCATCTCACACACATGTGACTTCCACAGATGTGGTTAAAGGCATATTTAGGACAAAGAGGGAAATAAAAACCTTGTGACCTAGATCCTTTCCATTCAGGGACACACAGTCATGGTCATCTCCCCCTTCTTTTCCCAAGTGAAAATAGCTCAGCAAACAGTGCCCAGTGATCTGGTCAATATGGTACCTAGAGCCTGCTGCTTGTGACTGCCCCTGAATCCCAGGGCTAGATTGGGGGGCAAGGGGAAGACCAAAGTCCAAACCCCACTTGTCCTCAGATTCTGAAAATGCTGCCTCAAAGTAGGTGGATCTGGATAACTTTTGCCTTCAATCAACCACCCAGGAGACTACAGGGAATGAGAGTCATCACTCTGACGGTGACCATGAGCACAATGGAAGCCTTCCTTGGGTTTGCTGCTTTTGTGAGACTTGACTGCTTTTTCAACACTTGTCCTTGGTCAGAAGGCCAATTGTGCAAGAATGATTAATGCAATTGGTTTCTTTTTGGTAGCTAGAAGCTTCAGGGTCCCAGAAAAGGGCTAAGGAACATTGCTCCCTCTGAAGGTGAACTAGGAATCCCTGCCCATGGGGCCTCCTCCTGTGTCTTCAGACTTGAGCCACTGCTGACACACCTGCAGGCCGGTCTGAGAAGTCACGAACAAGTGGGAGTATCTCTTTGGGAATGACCAGAACCCTGCAGAGGAGTCCCTGAGCTGCCTCGAGTAGAGGCAGCCAGAGCACTGGAGAGCAAGAGAAGGCTACTAAGCATCCATGTGGGGAGGGGATGCCAACGGTGGGATGTTTGTGCCCAGTGTGAGACAAACAAAGAGGTCTTGGAGAAAGGATAGGCCCAGGAATACCCTCATTTGCCAGGGTCAGGGGAAACAGTAGCCCTTTGAAGACTTATAAACCACAACTACAGACATTTGCCTTCCCTCTCCAAGCTCTTTGTTCTCAAAGAAGAAAAACCACTGGTGGGCTTTAAAGATTCTCTTCCTATACCTGTCAGGCCTGAGAAGGCCGAGGTGACTGTCCCTCATAGACCAGCATGTAACTAGGTCAAATAGGGAAACTGAAGAACAGGGATGGGCTAGTTCAACTCCTGCAATGGCTGAACAGGTACTGGTGCCCAAGTCATGGAGCATGCGTGGTCCAAGCTGTCCCTGATGGGCTGTAGGCCTGGCCAATGTAAAGTCTACCTTCAGCTCCTCAGAGACATGGCAGGCCTTACCACTGGGCCCCCAGAAACACCAGATACTTTTGAGGGGATAAAAGAGGCACTGGAGGTCTGGGGAGGCCAGATGCCTTGGGGTCAAAGAAATGAGGAGGATGGAAACTGTGGGTTGCGTGTTGGTGGGCTTCCTTTGGAGTTCTGAAAAATTCAAGGAGGTGGCTTGAAAGAGAGGGCTAGTAAATACACAGAGATGGGACAATGGCCACAGTATAACTTACTGTTATACTGGCCAGGCTTTGTAATGCTTGTAAAGTACTTTATTAATATTATCTCATTGGATCCTTGCAACAACCGTGGGAAGGAGGTTCTGCAACTATACCCATTTTACAGATGAAGAAACTAAGGCAAACAGAGGTTAAATGACTTGCCCAGGGTCACATACCTTCTAGTGAGTACCTGAAGCAGATTTTGAAGTCAGGTCTTTCTGCCCACACTATCCACTGTGCCACCTGTCTGGCACAGCTAGCTAATCATTCTAGTGCTATTGATGTGGATGTGGTCTGCACACAGTCTGACTCTCTGCCTCTGGGTCCTTCTCTACTGCAGTTATTGGGGTGAGCATCCTGGTCCCCCCAGAGAATGGGCTCCATGAGAGGCGGGTGTTTCTCAGTGCCTGGGCTCTGCCCACAGTGAGGAAGATCTCCCAGCAATCCAGTTTTCCCAGTAGCTCGGGCAGGGAGCTGTAGGAGCTGGTAATGGAGGAAGACTTCTCCAGTCAATAGGCTGTGGATCCTATTTGTTTTCCTTTTGAATAATCACCAGCTTCTGCTCTTCTGTCCCACAGAGGTGTCCTGGAGCACAGTGTCTTTTCTCGGAAGCTACTACAAAGCCCAAGAGCTGCCCAGTCTGGGGCCACAATAACCATTTCTGTGAAAGTCAGCTGACGTGGCTTCAGGCAGTGTCTCTGCTACAGTCATGATTCCTTGCATTGGCCATTAAACTTCAAGCCTGCTGAGACTGTCTGCCCCTTGAGGAAAAGAGAAATGGCAGCTTTGGGATCACATTTGCACATGCCTCCCTCCCTTCCCAGGTTCCCGATCCCACAATACTATTTGTCGGAAATGGAAAGGACCTCAAAGGTCTAGATCAAGTTCAGTAAATATATAGAGGGGGAAATAGAGGCATCCTAGGACAGAGGCTTATTGCTCCCTATGGAGTTCTGGGTAGCATCAGAATTAGAACCCAGGTCTCCTGAAGCCCAGGATTTAGATCAGAGTGTGTGGTCTCAGGTACTACAATTTTATAGCTAATTATGTGAAAATGATTCATGATCTGTGGAGCAGTTTGCACAGGATGAGCCTCACTAAACTCAAGGAGGCTGATAACTGGAAAGCTGGACCCCAGACGGGGTGGTATTGTGTTCACAAACCTTCCTCCTAAAGCTTGGAGCAAAGTCAGGTGAGACTTTGAAGGAAGTTCTTGTGTCATGGACCCTTTGGGCAGGTGAACGAAGGTCCCATTCATTCAGAGAATGGGCTTGTAAAATGAAGGTTAAGAGCCTGGATAGAACCATGGATCCTCAGAGGTCAGACTATTCTCAAACTCACTCCTATGGTGCTTCTCTCCAGTGGCTTCAGTCTTAGCTAAAGGAGCACAGAATGACTCTCGACAGGCTTCGACTCTGCAGTATCTCAGAGAAGACTGAGGGAGTTCATGAGGAGCATTAGTCCATAAAGCAGATCTGGACAGTGGAAGCTACAGATAGGTTTAAAGATAGCAAGGCTGGGACCCCACTGAGCAAAGTCATGCCAAGGGAATTGAGGATTAAACTGGAAGGAGGACCACAGAGAAAGATGGAGAAGATCTGCAAAATGCTTTAGTGAACATTTTTTACTATCAAGAACAGCAGAGACCCCACCTTTGGATTCTAATACTGCTATCCCAAATGTGTTGATAGAAGACGCAGAAACAACACTAAGGAGAATCCAGAAGTGTTTGACAACGAGATATGCACCAGAGACAAAGTAATTCCAGGGGCTTTGGGGGATCAGTTCACAGGGCTTCTTAAGGACAGAAAGGTACCAGGGTGTCCAAAATTAAAACCTAATCTTAATATTAAGAGAAAAAGACAATTGAGAGAACAGCAGGCAATACCAATGGAGAAGTTGGCCTCTTACTAGAATGGTGGGAGGATCATACTTTGGGGAAATTTCCAGGCTCTTCTAAGGATTCTCAATGAGTCAAGTAGACAAAGGGCCTTCTTTGCAACACCCGAAGACCCTGGTGATGCCATAAGTAAGGAAGACTCTTCTTTCTGAAAAGTTAAAAATGGTAGTCCCTCAGAGGGCCATGAGGAGATGAGAGGTGGGAAAGTTATAAAGGAGAAACTCTGAAGAGGTAGAGAAGAGATTGTTGAGAAATGCCTAATTGAAGAAGGAGGTGGGCTGGTCCTGTGGCAGGAATGGTGACTGGTACCCTCCTAGGTTTGGGAACAAGGGAAGAAAGTTAGTAAAATCTTGGCAATGAGTTTGTTCACAAGAGAACATGGACAAGAATCCCAAGGGATGAGCAGGCATGAATAGGCTATGATCCACAGCTCTGGGGGAAGAGCTACCTTGATGAGATCGCAGGCCCACTGGGGATGAGAGTCTGCTCTGGAAAGTTAACAGATCTCTCTGCTGCTTTCCTTGTGGAAAATCTAATGAGAAAACCCAATAATCCTTAAGAAAAGAATTCAATTAGGCTCATGAGTTGGTGCCGCCTGTAGGAAAATCGAGTCATTATGTTTGTCAGTTTGTGAGATAAAAATGACGTGAAAAGTCATTTGAAAATTTCCCAGCAACATTGACCCTCCCAGGAACAAGAATGGAAGCACAGATGCCTGGCATCTTCAGTTTCTATATTAAACTCAATGTAGTTCATCATGAAAATACTCATAACCTGGAGATGTGAGAAAACTGGGACACTAATGCACTGCTAGTGGAGTTGTGAGCTGATCCAAACATTCTGGAGAGCAATTCGGAACCGTGCCCAAAGGGCTATAAAGCTGAGCCTAACCTTTGATCCAGCAATACTACTGCCAGGGCTGTATCCCAAAAGGACTTTTTAAAATAAGGGAAAAGGAGCTCTGTATACAAAAATATTTATAGCAGCTCTTTTTGTGGTGGCAAAGAACTGGAAATTGAGGGGGTCCCGCCAATTGAGGAGTGACTAAACAAGCTGTGGTGATGATTACTGCTGTGCTATAAGAAATGGCAAGTGGGATGATTTCAGAAGAACCTAGGAAGACTTCTATGAACTGACGCAAAGTGGAGAGAGCAGAACCAGGAGAACATTGTACACAGTAACTGCAGTATTGTTCAATGATCAACTGTGAATGACATAATTATTCTCAAGAATACAATAATTTGAGACAAAGGACTACTGATGAATCTTGCTTTCTGCCTCCAGAGAAAGAACTGGTATTGGTTGAATATAGACTGAAGTAGCTATTTTTTTTTCTTTAATTCAAGTCTTCTTGTACAAAATGACTACCATAGAAATGTTTTGCATAATTGCACATGTATAACCTATATCTGATTGCTTACTATCTCAGGAAAGGAGAGAGGGAGGGATAGAATTTGGAACTCAAAACATTAAATAAAACTGTTAAATTTAAAAAAGGTTCTCGTAACCTGAACTCAGGGACTGTTAACAGCTGCTCTTAGGCCTAATGGAGTCTGACTGAAGGCAGCTTTGGGAGCCTCTAACACCAACCCCTGAGGGATGAAAGGCTCTTTTCCTTTAAGGTCAGTTCCATGGTCAGTGTGAAATACTCTCCATCACAGAGGAGACCCCTGGGGATCAGGAGAGACATGCTATGAAGCACCCAGACATGTCCCTTCCACTGGAGTCCTTCTCTAACGCCTCATCTTGGGCTGGGCTAGCCAACCCCAAAGGCCACTGGGGCTAGAAGCCATGAGTGGGGCTCATTGACACTTTCTGTGTCCAGTTTCCATCTTCCAGGATGCTTTCATAAGCTGCATACTCTTTCTTCACGCCCCCTCTGCACCAGCAGCGAGGAAGCAGGATGTGGAAGACTAGAGGTCAAAGGAGTGTGAACAGGTGATGGTGGTGGGCTCCTAGAATCTCTTTTCCAGGTGGGGAAGGAGAGACTGAAAGTGCTCACAGTGCCTGGGAAGAGCCTGAGACCTGTGACCTGTGACCTGCCCCACCCCTAGTTCCTAGCTCTTCTTTATTTAGTGTCTTCCCATATTAGAGAATAAACTCTCTGAGGGTAGGGATTATCTTGCTTGTGTTTCTGTCTGCAACTCTTAGCACAATACTGGCACAGAGCAAACATCTGACCAATGTAGTTCCATCCACCCATCCACCCATACATCCATTCATTCATCTTCTCATTCATTACCCATCCATCCATTCACTCACAAATCCATCCACACATCCATTACCCATCCACCCCCTCACCTATCCATCCATCCATTCATCCACCCATTTATTCACCCACCCACCCACCCATCCATCCATCCATCCATCCATCCAATCCAATCCAATTAAAGGCACCTTCTGAATAGGACTGGAGATGAGAATGAGAACACTGCCTGCTCACAGATTACAAGGATACAACATCTAGCTTTCCTGTTCAGCTCCTTTAGAAGGCTGTCATGAGCCCAGTGGGGTAGCTAGAAGGCACAATGGAGAGAGCACTGCATCTGGAGTCAGGAAGATTCATCATCCTGAGTTCAAATCCAGCCTTACATACTTGCTAGCTGTGTGACCCTAGGCAAGTCATGTCACCCTATTTGTCTCAGTTTCCTCATCTGCAAAATCAGCTGGAGAAGGAAATGGCAAATCACTGCAGTGTCTCTGCCAAGAAAACCCCAAACAGGGTTGTGAAGAGTTAGACAGAAACATGAGGCCAGCAGCACTATACATGCAAAGAAGCTAGCATGGGGCTGTCTCTTTAGCACACCCCAATAGTTTCCCGGAATTCAGGCAGTGAGTAATGGCACTATGGGGGCTGATGGTCCTTCCCCAGATAGGACAACGCTTTTGAGGCAGCTTGTGAAAGGCTTATTTTGGAGCAGAAAAATCAGTAGGAATGGTGCTTTGAAATGGTGCCTTAATAACCTCTGGAAACAATGCAAGGAGCATAACACCTGTATTGACCATAAATCCTTCAGCGAATTTTGGGCATGGCTAAGCAGCTTCCCAAACTCTGCTGCTCACGGATGAGAGCAGCTGGTGTCACATCGAGGAGCCCAGGGCTGGGAGCACCCTAGCAGTAACAACCTAGTGTCTACCCCACTTCTCCCTGGAGCAGAGATCTCAATCAAAGCCCTGTGGAGCAGAGCAGGATGAAGGAGGCTGTGGAGGGTGGGAGCTTAGCTGGGAGAATACATAGCTTGTTCTTAGGAGAGGGAGATAGGATAAGGCCCTGGATCCCAAGGGACCAACATGGCAGCCTCCTTCTCTCACCTGACTCATTCTCATTCCTATGATTGGGCCAGGGCTGGGGCCAGCAGCAGTATCCATACAGTATCATTGTAGCTGCCCATGAGGACATAAGGTGAACTGGTCCTAGTTCTGGTGAGGATGATCTCAGGGGCCTTCCATGACTTGTTGTGATACTCCTATGAGCATCCCTAGGTTCCAGTCATTCTCCCTCCCGTGTGTTGGGGCTAGGTGCTGCAGCCACAAAAGGGAAGGATAATCCTCCATCTAGTAGGGGAAGCGCACCACCTGGCTTCTTCTCCTTGCCCTTGGGGGCCCTCAAGCAGAGGGGCCTCTAGCTGTGTGTGTTTCCTGCTGGGGACCCTCAAGTTCTGGGCTCTGTACATAGGTAGGGTTTGATCTGAGGAGAAGCTCCTGAAGATTCCTTGCTTTGGGGCTGCATCTAGTCCCATCCAGAGCCCATATAGAAAACCTCTGACTAGGATCTGCTGATATCATGCAACCAGGAAACATTCTATCTTGTGCTACAATGTACCAAGGCCTGCCTGAGGTTCCAGACATAAAGGCAGAGTCTAACAGGTCCTGCCCTTGCTCAACAAAATATAACACATGTATACACACACATACATATGTGCACAGGTATGTCTGCATGCATGCACACATGTACATATACCCCACTCCCACACTACACATCATACACACACAGACCACAGACCACACATACCACACACACCACATACACATACCATACACATACCACACATACATTGCACACAAACACCACACATACATATACACACTGCACACATACACATGCACCACACACACCTACACATACCACATACCACACATGCTCATATGGCACAAATACACACAAGCACCACCCCCACACACCACACACACCATACAGCACACAAACACCACGTATACACACAAACATCACACACATATCACACACACACATACCCCATCCAAAGCAGAAACAGCACCCTAGGAGGAGGCGGTTTACTAGGCAGCCACAATTGATCCTTTGGGTCCATCTCCTTCCTTCCTGGTTATATCACGTACAGAGAAGACAGACAGTGCTGGAGGGGCAGAGATCTGGGTCCTCCCCTTCGGAGGCCCACATGTGCCTGGAGACCGTGGACTTCATTCTCTGCCTGGCCTTGGCCCCTTCCCATTTTAGGAGCATGAAATTAGAGATGGCCATGACCTTGTGTGTATGGACAGGAGAAGATGCTGGGGCAGTGCATATGCTAGGTTTTGTTGTGAGCTAGTCCCAGGTTGAAGCCCAGAGATGAGAAGGGACCTTTGGGGTTCAGCTCAGTGGTAGATAAGCCTAGACAGGGTGAACCCAGGGGGGTCTGAGCCTGACCTCTCCAGAGTCTAGGGGAGATGGTTGTCCCCAGGCATTCCTTTGTACTGAGCAATGTTAATTGGTTTGATGATCTGGGAGCCTTTCATGTCTGGGAGTGCAAGGGACACACCATGCTGGGGGACACCCCATGAGGAAGGGAGATGCAGCTCATTTTCCTCTGGGAGGAGGAGTAGTTAGGGGCTCATCACACAAGCAAGTGCTCACTTTCCTCCAGGTTCCAGAGAAGTGAGTGCCCCCATCATCTTCCTGATGGGACAAAACCAGGGAACTGGTTCATTGTGTCTTTGACGCCAGCACCCAATCTGTGCCTCCTGATGGGGAGCCACCCTTGTGCCCCAGGGCCCTGACCTAGATACTTGCAAGCCCAGAGACACAGGAGAAAGGAAAGGGGCAATGGGTCCTGGCCTCACCTAGGACCATGCCTGCTCTGAAAAATGGATGGAGAAACTGAGGAGAGCAGGACTCTCCTGGGTCTCTTTCCTGGCCTCTTCAGAAGTTTCTGGGAGGCTTAGAACTTCTCCTCTGAAGCCCTTCCCTCATAGGAAGAATTCCAGACCCCAGCCCCATTACCCTGATTTGGGGAGGAGTTGATCGCCCATCTGGTTGTGTCATCAAGGCTATGGGCACTTTCCTGAACATCTGCATGAGTGATTTAATTTACGGAAATGGGAAAAAAGAAAAATGGAGCCTGGGTGTCTGCCAGAGGGCACCACTGAGGCCCAGGGTCTGGACTGGGTGCTGGCCATGAGTCAGGCTGCTGCACTCTGCCTGACAGGGGAGCCCAAGGATCTCTCTCTCCAGCCTGGGGCCTCTTCATTCTTGTTTTTCACATACACTGCAGCCTTTGGGCCCCATGGGACTTGTCTCTAGGCTAACAAATCGGTTGGCCCAGGGCAGCGGCCCAGAGGAAGTCTGGACAGATGGGTCGAAGGCCCTAGAGTTTGGCAGCGGGCCAACCAGACTCGATGTTGGCAACAGGTCTCTAGTGGGCAGAGGTTCAGTAAGATGCCATCCAGTCAGCAGCAAATGAAGGATAGAGCCCTCAAGTAGGCAGGGAGCCACAGCTGGGGGCAGGCCTCTGGGCAGGGAGCAGGCTGGCAAACGAGGAACAGGATCCTTGTGCCTGGAAAACTAGGGGCCAAGGCAGCTCTGTTATCTACAGCCAGTGCCTCAGTTTACCCTCTGAAGTGGCTATCCTAGAGGGCTTCTGGAGTCCCTTCCAACTCTCAATCTACAATCCTAAAACAGGAAGCAGATGACTGAAACAAGGCAGGGTCTTGGTCCCAAGAAACAAGGCAAGGTCCTGACTCTTAAACCTGGGATGCAAGGGAGGAAGATAGAGAGGAGGCGGAGAGAGGGAGAAGGTGGGGAGCAGGGGGGAGGAGCAGAGACAGACAGAGACAGACAGACACATGCACAGAGACAGAGGCAGATAGACGGAGACTGAAGGAGAGAGGCAGAGATAGACACAGAGAGACAGAGGAGAGAAAGAAACAGGTGGAGAGGATAGGAGAGGAGATGGAGACAGAAGGAAAGAGAGAAATAGAGACAGAGCGAGCCATTCAGTTCCTGCTGTGGAGTCATCATAACGTTTCCCACATATCTGATGTGACAAGGTAAACCGGTGTGTACCTACACAGGATGACAACGACAGCTTACCCCCAACACGTGCCAGGCCCTGTTCTAAGCACTTTACAGATACGTCTCATTTGACCTGCACAACAAGCCTGGGAGGTAAGCCTAGTTATTGCCCCCATTTCATAGATGAGGAAACTGACGCAAGTAGAGATTAAGTGACTTGCCCAAGGCCACACAGCTAGTAAGCATCTGAGGTGGATTTGAACTCAGGTCTCTTCTTCCTGACTCCAGGACCAGCTCTCCAGCCACTGTGCTACCTGTATTCCTCAGTTTCCTCACCTCTAAAATGATATAATAACAGTACTTCAATCCCAGGCTTGTAATGAGGATTACATAAGATAACATACACAAAGTACTTTGTAACCCTTAAAGGGTATGTGAATGCTCTTACCAGGTGCTTCTGCTGTGCTGTGCCCTGAGTGAGGCAAAGGCAAAGCAGGAAACCATCTCTATGCTCAGGAAGTTTATGCTTCTTCTAAGGGAGGGGAGAAAAATCTGTAGAGATACATACAAACTGAATGCAAATTTCTGGTGAGGAGTGGGGTGGGGACCAGACCCTCCCAGGGCTAGAATTGGCCTCCCCCAGGAACTGGCCACAGAGCCCAGGCTTGAGAAAGCGAGGGATTCAAAGAGACCAGTGAGAAGACCTCCCTTCCCAGGACCGCTGCCTGAGAAGGTCTTCTGGGCTCCACCCTCTTCTTGCTCTGACCATCTCTGTCCCATTGCCGGACTATTATTCAACATTCACAGCTCCTTATTGTCCACCCAGTGGAGTCTGTCATCCCTCGTCCAGGATTCATGGCACGTCTTACCTCGAGAGTCTTCTTACACCCCATCTCCAGGCTCCAGCCAGACTGAGCTACCCCAAGAGTCTCTGGCCTCAGGAACTGTGCCCACATTGCTTTTGGTGACTGCCAAGCCCTTTTCACCTTCTAGAGCTTGACTCAGCCAGCTAGCAGTGAGCTCCTACTGGGTGCCTGGGTCATGGTTTGCATTCCAGCCAGCTGCACTTCTGCCTTCATCCTCCTGGACTGTGAGTTCTGAAGGGAGAGCCCAGCCTGCTCCCCAAGCCTTATATCTTCACCCACCCCATGTCCCACTCTACCCAGCAGGATCTGAAGCAACAGCTTGGCCCTCTTCAGAAGCAAAGGATCAAGGCTGGTCTACCACCATTGCTCCTGGGTTTCTCTGTGGCAGCTTCAAAGGACACACTTTCCCCTTGGCCTTTTTCCTTAGAGTATCAGTGGTGTTCCAGTTCCTACGGTTTGAGAGTGGACTCTTGGTGTGGGCTTTACAGCCTGTACCAGGCTAGATTAAACCTGAGATCCAATGGGCTGCTTTTCATTCCTTGAGAGAAGTGTGGTCTCTAGAATAATCATGTAAGTGTATCTGTTGTTGTCATCTTACATAGAACAAATGTATTGTATGACATACATGTTATATGTATATGTGTGTATGTGCTTGTGTATGTATTTGATTTGCTCCAAGGTCAGTCCTGGGAAACCAGCTGACTGATGGGAAATTCTTCATTGTGTCTTAGGGACCTTGGCAACCACGTCCAATCTTGTCATTTTAAAGATGAGTAAACTGAGGCCCTGGGAGGATGGTGGTTTGTCTGGAATCATACGTCTAATAAGTGTTTGAGACAGGATTTGAACCTGGGTCTTGAACCAAGACTCCAGTTCTGGCATGCTCTCTCCTCTCTCTGGTGGGAGAACAACAGAAAGAAAAATGAATGAGAGACGAAAGACTTGTAGTCATGAATCAGACCTGCTACAGGCCTGGGTTGGTCGAGCTCCTTGGTTAGAAGGTGTAATTTCAAAGGTGGGAGATCATCCATCCCAGCTTCCTTCCTTCCTTCCTTCCTTCCTTCCTTCCTTCCTTCCTTCCTTCCTTCTTTCCTTTATCCAGTACCTCTCATTCACAATTTTCTTCCATACTATCTTAGGGCAAAGAGCAGTGAACCTCTCTGATGACGAGGCATGAAGTGTGATGAGGTGGGGGGCAATCCACCAGTGGCCAGTCCTCTCTATGACTCATTTCCTCTACATTTTACTTCTCCTACCACAAGATCAGGCTACACTCTGGTCAGTATCTGGTAGTGTTTCAGTGTCTGAGAAACCTGTAAATACACACACACACATGCACACACACACGCTACAATTGTAAAAGTTGGAGCAATATACAATATGCCATGTGATGTGGGCCCAAGGGCCCCTTTGAGGTCATTTCCATAGGAACTCAGTGAACGGAGTCTTTGTCCTGCAGACACCTCATCCCTCCTTTCTGACCACTGAACTGGTCCCAGGCTCAGTAACGGGGGTGAGTGTGACTCGAGATGACTTTGTGTGTCCTTCCTAGACACCATGAGTGCCTTCGGGCCCTCCCTTCCCATTTGATGCCAGGATTCTGTCTGCCACAATCTCCTTCAACATCTAGTCCTCCCTGTTGTCTTTAACTGATGAGAGGTGGGCAAGGGGAAGGAGTGTGCAGCCTATGAAAGCATGCTAGGGTATACTGGAAGACAAACTAGTCACAGAAGGCACCAATGGAACCAAGAATTGACTAAAAACTGTCCAAGGAGAATGTCTGTCCTGCACTCAACAGGATGCTAAGTCATCTCTGGGGCTGCTATTGAAAAGAGACAGATCCCAGGATTGGGTATCCCAAGGTCCCCAGGGTCACGCTTTGAGGCTCTGTGCAAAGGCTTCCTTCAGAGCTTTCCCATGGGCCCTCCTGACCAGCACTAACATCTGGTGGAAGAAGCAGCTTGTCATGCTCATGGTGCCAAGTGCCAGATGGCAGATGGTGCGCTTTTCTTCTTGTTCTCATTCCTAATCTCAGAGTATTACAAACAACTCATGATAGGAGCTAATATTTTTACAATTCTTGCAGTTTTGCAAAGTCAATTGGTCAATAAGCATTTATGAAGCACCTACTATGTTCCAGGCACTGTGCTTGCTAAGTTTGGGGAATACAAAGGAAAAAAGAAGGTTGTGCTCTTGAAGATATCACAATTGAATGGGGGAAAGGAGTTTTACGAGGATTATTGGAAGCTCTGGATAGAGTTCTGAACCTGGAGCAAGGGACACCTGGGCAGCACAGAGTAGGTTAGCAGGACATTGGTGAATGGAGGAAATCCAGAGGGGCCAATGAGGCTGGAGAAGAGCCTGGACTAGGAGGGGCAGTGGAAGTAACTGGGTGGGGTCAGCCTGGAGAAGAGAAGAATGGGGCATGTGGAAGGGGGGGTGGCCCAGAGGGCAAAGCCAGGGGCAGCCAGTAAGGCTGAACGTGAATGGGACGTGTCGACCCACCTCGCTGTCTTCAAGCAGAGGCTACGGACCACTCCACATTGTTTTCCCTGATAAAAAGGAAGCTTATTGAGGACCAGGGTAGGTAGCAGGTGGCACACAGCAAGTGCTTGATAAATGCTTCTTTGGATTGAGTCACTCTTCTTTGCTGATGCCTGTTGGCTCTGCCATGTGTTCCTGCCGTGTGCTATTATTCCCTGCTCTCTGTTGGTGGCGGGAGTCTTCCTGAGAGTAATACATCGATTTCATTACTTGGTCGCCGGAGGTGCCACTCCTGGGCGCCCTGAGCCTCTGATTCCATTTCTCAGGCATCACGGTGAGCTGTGCTCCTGAGCAGTTGCTCATTACTCCTGTCTGAGATGTCGGCTTTGTCCACACTGGAGCAGGCTGGGGAGATGAAGTCATGACAAGTGAGCCTCATTAGCTTGGAGTGGATGGGAGGAAAACACTCCTGGCTCCAGCCGGGGGCATCTGTGGATGTGGGATGGAGTCTCTCTAAGACAGCAGCCCATACTTCTCTGCTGGTTACTTTCCATGGTAAATAGGAGCAAGACCTCCCTGCAGATGGGGACAAGTGACAGCCCCATGGCACGCACCCCTGACTCTCCAGCCACAGTAGATAATGCAGATGACCGAGTCCCCTACTCCTGGAGTTGCTTCGTGTGCTTGAACTAGCTTCTAATTCAGATGGAATGTGCTGCTTCCTCTCCATTTGCACTGTTATCTGCCAAGGTTATCCTGGGCCCTCACCACATCTCACCTGGACCATCAGGCTATTTCGATGGCCCCCACTCGTGCACCGCCATCTTTCCTGCCCTCCACTGGCAGAGTTATCTTCCTAATTCACAGCCTTATTATGCCTGGCCAGTGCTCTAGATCTTTCATGACATGCTGAACCTACAGCAAAAGAACATCTAACCTTCTGAGCCTAGCATTTGTGACCTCCATTGTCTGATGCTCGCCCACTTTCCCAACATCTTACCCTACTTCCCTTCACGTACTTTCTACCTCCGCTCAGTGGTACAACTTCCTCATCTCTGAACTCTGTCCTTGTTTATTTTGTTACAGGTCCCCAAGATATCCTCTCTTGTCATCCCAGATGGCCGAATCCTTGCTATCCATTGGAAACTCACTGGTTCAGATCCTCCTCTCTCCACAAAGAGCTCCCTGGCCTGGCTACTTTGCCGGCCTGTGAAGTTTGAATTTTGAGAAGATATTCTCGTAAAAAGAAGTCCAGGAATGGGAGTGGGGGATAGGGCAAGTGGGATAGTGAAAGGGATTTGAAATTCTGCCCTAGGATGATTACTTGAAAGAACTGGGGGATGGTAACCCCCAATAATTAAGAGGGAACAGAAGAGCAGTCATCAACTAAGTAAAAAGAAATTGGACTCAACACAGATTCCCATGGGATTCAGACTTGGAGATAACCTTCATGACTCATGAGCTCACCCTTCACCTGACAAAGAGTCTTCTCTCCAGTGTCTCTGCCGATGGTCATCCAGCCTTAAGACTTATGCACTAGTAATACAGTGAGGAGCTGTGGGGGGAAAGGCAGCACTTCCTTAGGGAGCTGATTCCACTTGGATAGAATTCCAAACGTTAGAGAAGCTTTGTCCTTTCATCAAGCCCATACTTGTCCCTCCAACTTGGAGCTCCAGTGCCTTTCTCTTCATTTGGGCGCCAAACAACACAAACCTAATCCCTCTTCCACAGGTATGTGAAGGCAGCTGTCAAGTTCCCCGAGTCCTCCCTTCTCCAGGACTAGCACTTTCAACCAACTCTCACAGGATACAGACGCAATGCCCCTCACCATGCCGATCACCTTGCCAACTGATCTATTAGTGGTCTTCTTAGACTAGGGTGTCCAGATCCAAGCACGGTACATGTGGTGTTATAAGGTAAGATCAGCCCTTTCCCTGGGAGCTGTGCCTGATGATGCAGTCTAAGGATGCATACATAAGCTGCCTCTGTATAAAAAATGACATTATGAATAGTATGGAGCATCAATACAATCAATTATTCATACTGTTTACATTTAAAACAATGAAATTCTTTCCCCCCAAATGTTGCAACAACTCATTTCACTCTCCTGAGTCCCATCAGGATTTTTGTCTGTCTGCTGATTGCTATTTTTTAAGTCAATTAAGGTTAGCAAGTAGCAACTAGATTAAGGAACTATGGGAATAATTTTGTGAAAAAATGTTGCATGAAAAGAGCAGATGACTGAGTTCACCAGTGTTCGGAGCTGCCAAACATCACTGCTGACTCCAGTTGAGCTCACAGCTCACCCATATTCCCCCCTTTCACCAACCCCCACGCTGTCATGACCACTTTCATGGCCCATCTCATGTTGGTGAAGTGGGCACTTCTCAACCTAGTGAAAAGCTACTCAACTCAAGGATGTTCAGTGTTGCCTCTAGACAATTTGAACTTTGAATCTTGATTCTTTTGGTATTAGTGCCATCCCAGCTGTAAATTTGTTGAGCATTTCGTCTATGCCTGTATCTAAATCATTGATACAAGCATTAAATAGCTCCAGGACCAAACACAGAGTCTGGGGACACTCCACTAGAGATCTTTCAAGTTGACATTGAACCATTAGAAACCCATCTTTGATGCTAGTCATTCAACCTGTTTTAATCACCCCACCCCCACCCTGCAAAGAATAGCATGAGAGACTTCATGAAACACCTTGCTACATTTCAGCAAATCAGGTCAATAGTATTCCTGTGAACTATCAGTAATAATGTTGTTGTTGTATGTGACTCTCTGTGATCCCATTGAAGGTTTTCTTGGCAAAGATACTGGAGTGGTTTTGCCATTTCCTTCTTCAGCTTATTTTCCAGATGAGTAAAATGAGGCAAAAATGTGACTTGTCCAGGGTCACATAGCTAGTAAATATATGAGGTTGGATTTGAACTCATGAAGATGAGTTTTCCTGATTCCAAGCCAGGTACTTTATCCACTGTACCCCCTAGTTGTCCTGGTAACAATAATAGAAAGAAAGAAAGATAGTCTAATATGACAGGTGCTGCTAAACCGTTACCCTGAGAGTCTACCAGCTTTGGCTTTTAACAACTTAAATGAATGTTCTGAGTTCCCATGCCCACCAGAAATGCCTCTGAAAAGGCCAACAAGTTTCACCAATTTGGTCTGAAGGCTATGAAAACTAAATTACTTGGATCACCTGGGAAGCCTTAAGACAGGAAGAAAAAACCCCAAAACAGCTGATGTACAATGAACCATCACAGCTCCAGTGACTCCAAGTGGACTCTCTCCTGGAAGGCTGGAGGCTGGAGGCTAGCCTCATCTGGTGCACAGCAGACCAGGCAGTTTTGCTACCTCCCATGAACCCCTCTGCTCCCAACTCTGCCTCAATCAGTCAGTACTGCAAAGACCCTTGCTGCAATGCCTGGGGACTCTAGTCTTCATCCTCCTTCAGGCAGTTCTGGAAAACCTTTCTTGCTCTTCCAGGCAGAGACCAACCCTGACCCTGCCAGGCTGGTTTGGCACTTTGGCTATTAACAACTAAGGTCTGCATTAGGCTGGCTGCTACAAGACAGTATATCATTGTGTGTGAGCTTGTAGGAGAGTAGGGACAGAAATCCTAGGGTGGTCTTCTCTATTTCTCTGTCTGTCTCTGTCTATCTTTCTATCTCTGTCTCTCTGCCTTTGCCTCTCTCCATCTGTCTGTCTATCTCTCTCCTTTCTTCTCCCTATCCCTGATGCTCCCCTTTCATGTTATCTCAATTCCATTTCTTCTACATCCTATCCCACTCTGTTTTTCTTTCCATATTTTGTACCTCTCTGTCAACAGCAAATCTTCTCCCCACTAAGTGAGTCCATTTAGTTTGAAAGCATAATAGGATAGGGTTTAGCCTATTCACCCAAGGAGTATATCTTATTGACCCTTAAGCATGATAGGAATATGATTGGTTTCCAAAAGGCCCCCACAAACTCCATGAGGTACACTGAGGTATCTGCAAGCATAACTTTTAATCATTTGTAAGCCTCACAGTCATGAATCGCTGTCATCTACATAAGAAGTGGTAGCAGAAAGCATGAGCATCCGTAGATTATTTCTGCATCACAGAGCAGCTCCCAAGGAGAATGTCACATCATTCAAACCAAGAGCATCAGTCTGATGCAGGACACAGTACAAAGTGTCTCCTACCTAGCTCCCATAGGGTAATTGGAGACGTGGTTCCTGTAGGCGACCCACCTTCTTAGACTTGTCTTGAGGTTCTCTTATCAGCCTCAGCTCATTCTGAGTTTGTCATTTCTGACATCAGGTGATATGCAAAACATAATTCTTACACCTAGAGCACAATGCAGGAATATAATGAGTACATAGACCATACATAGGACATAGCGATGGAGGCTATCATCATATGCAAAGAAATCAATTACATTCACAGCATCAATAGGCATCCAGTGGACATTGATGGCATCCAGAGGGCATCAATGAACACTAGTGGATATCCAACTGACACTGATAGGCATTGGTGAGCACCGATGGGCATCAGTGGGCAATGGGTTCCATGGTGACCTCTGCTCCTGTCAGTCCCAAAGCATCATTCATCAGCCTGGTCACTGCCCAACCAAAATGACTTTAGTGACTTATTGTGGTCATGGATCCCTTTGCTGGAGGGTCTCAAAGCATCCCTGTTGTAATTGAGTCTGCAATGCTGCCAGCACTTTAAGCTGAGTTTCCTGACCTTGACTTTGGAGAAGCTGCTCTTTTCCCTTTTTGGAAGGGACATCTTTGGAAATCTTTCCCCTGCGGTCCTGAGGCACTTCTGTTCTCCATGATATTTACCAGACTTTCACTTACAAGGGCTGAGCAATCCCTTGGGTGAGTCCTATTGGTGCTTTCCATCTGGACCAGCTACATTGAACTTGGCAAAGGCAGCTGCATACTCTCTAATTTGTCTTTGCTGTCCTCTCCCTACTGGCCTCACTGATTCTGTCTTTTCCAGGCCAAAGCTCATTCACCTGGCATAGAAAACAAGCAGAATTAGAAAGGAGAAGCTGATGTGTCCTACCACTGATTGTCAGACCCCATCTACCCAGAGCAACAAGTGAGCCCCTTCTTTGAATCTTTCCTTTTTCTGGATGCAGCTAAAACAAAGTAAAACAAGGTTTTAAAAAATTCACTCTTTAACAATGTTCCTCTGTCCTCCCCTACCTGAGCTCATGCTTCCCTTCAGCACTATGGACAGCACCCATGACTGGTCCCTGCTGCTCTGTTCTGTGCGTACCCTTTTTCAAAAAGTCCAAGTGGGTTGGCACAGAGTAGGTGCTTAATAAATGCAGCTGATACAGTGCTGGGCCTGGAGTCAGGAACCGAGTTTAAATCCAACCTCAGACACTCCCTAGCTCTGTGACCCTGGACAGATCACTTCTCCTCTGCTTGCCTTACTTTCCTCAACTGTAAAAATGGAGATGACAGCATCATCTATCTTTCAGTGTTGTTGTGAGGACCAGATGAGATAGCACTTGCAAAGTGAAGTGCACTAAAGCACATAGTGAGTGCTTTATAAATGCTTATTCCTTTTCTTTCCTCTTTCCCTTCCCTTTGTTTCTCCAGAATTTTGTTCTTAGCCATTTTCTTATGGGTTCTTCCTTATCTAGCCTGTGAACCCTTTGAAACTTCTTCTCCCTCGATCAAGAGGATACCTCAGGCTGGTCTGGGCTTCTCTCTCATTCTCTATTACAAATTCAAGATGGCACCATGTTTTCTTGCCCTCCCCATCAAGGTTTTAGCCATTTCCACCCCAGAAACCAGGTAGTATAAGGAAGGGCAGCAGAAAATCTCTCAAATGATATTTTCTTATTGTTGGTTCCTCAATTTTTGAAAGATACAATTATCTTCAAATTAAGTTAAGGAATAGTTCAAGCAGGTGTCCATGGATGGGCATGCCAACTATGGGTGTACCAGTAAGAAGGAAAGAAAGAAAGAAGTATTTATGAAGTACCTGCTAGGTGCCAGGAGCTCTGCCCAAACATTATCTCATTTTGTCTTTATAACAACTCTGGGAGGTAGGTGTTATTGTTATCCATATTTTATAATTGAGGAAACTGAGGCTGACAGTGGTTTGTAGGGATTAAGTGGGACGAGTGAAAATGAGGGAGACAGAAAGCCTGGGGGACTGGGAAGATGGTGGTTTCCTTGACAGTCATGGAGAAATTTCAAAGAGGGGGAAATAAAATGACTTTAGTTTTGGACATATGATATCTGAAATGTCTGTAGGATGTCCACTTTGAGATGTCTAATAGGTAGTTGGAAAGATGATAATGGAGTTCAGGAGAGAGGTCAGGGTTGGATGAGAAGATCTGAAAATCATCAACATAGAGATGATTATTAAATCCAGGGAAGCAATGAGATCACCAAGTAAAACAGTTAGAGGCAGAAGAGAAGTAGAAGAGAAGTGGGTGTGACTTATTCTGGATTAAAAAGTTGGACAAAAAGGAGGAAACTCAAGAGTGAACACCACCATGGAAACCTAGAGAGGAGAGTGTGGTCAATGGAGAACCATGAAACAGAGGGATAGACCAGGATGAGAAAGGAGAAGAAGCCATTGGGTTGGGAAATCAGAGGTCATTGGTAACTTTGGAGAGATCAGCTTTAGGGGAATAATGAAGTGGAAAGTCAGACTACAAAAGAGAAGTCTTGAGTGTAGACATTTGGGACTCAACATATAGGAAAAGGTCCTACTACCACTTACTACTACTTCATGCAGAATGAATGCCCTGAAGCCATTGTGATATAGAGGCCAATGTTCTGCAGTTGGGGGCTGAAAGACCCTGTTTCAGACACTTACTATCCAGGCAATACTGGCTCACTGACTCTCTTGGACTTAGTTTTCCCCTTTGTAAAATGAGAAGGGGGTCTCAAAGACCACCAAAGTCCCTTTCAACTCTGAAAATGAAGTCCTATGAGCTCAGACCCTTTGAAGGCAAAGATCCCTGCCTTCCAGAGAGGCTTCTAGCCAAGATACGGCAGTACTTGGTGGGGGGTGAGGTGGAGTAGGGCAGTAAAGAGAATTCCTTGTTTAGATCCTGGTTGTAGCAGATGCTGCTGACATTCTGCCTACTCAGATTCTGAGGTTCCATGATGGGCAGATTTCTCCATGATGAAATTAAACATTTAATAACTTAGGGCTTATCTTTTTGAAATGAGGTGGGGAAAGATTAAAGCTAGTCATTGCAAACCATGAGTTCATTTTTTTAGCAAATATTTGTTGAAGGCTTTGTGTGTATGTGTCTCACTTCCCTTTCTGGGGAGCTGTCCTGCCCAGGCTCTGGGCTTCAGGCACAGTAGAGCAGTGGCCTACACCCCTCGAGCCCTGTGGTTTGCAAAAGGCTTTCCTCACAACAACCTTGGGAGGTAAGTAGCACAAATGCTACTATCTCCATTCTTCAGATAAGAAAACTGAGGCCTGTAGAGGTTAAGCACCAGAGTTGTGATGTGAGCTCAGGTCAGACTCCAAAAGTACAGTTATTGTTGTTCAGTCATATCAGTCATGTCTGACTCTTTATGACCACATTTGAAGTTTTCTTGGCAAAGATACTGGCATTATTTGCCATTTCCTTCTGCAGCTTATTTTACAGATGAGGAAACTGAGGCAAGTAGGGTTAAGTGACTTGCTCAGATTCACCCAGCTAGTATGTGTCTGGGGTGGGATTTGAACTCAGGTCTTCCTGACTCCAGACTTGGTGCTCTATCCACTGAGCCACCTAGGTGCCCCTGTAGAAGTACAGTACTTGTATCTAGTTTGTGAGGTGGGTGAATGGCCATTTCCCTCATTTTATGGAAGAGAGAGCTAAGGCTCATCAAAGCTAAACTGGAGACCATGGAATTTAGAGCTAGAAGGCTTCTTCAAAACCAAGCACTCTGTGAGGAAGATGAGCATCAGAGATGCTAAGGCTGAAGGTCATGTAGCTCATTAGTGGGAGAGGAGACTCCTGACTCCTGGTGCAGTGGGAAGCTCTCTCAGATTCCAGTCTATCCTTATATTAGGAAATGAGAGAGAAAAAAAGAGGATGACTGGAGACCTTGGAGTTAAATATGAAAGGTTTAACACTGTCCTTCCTGGTGAAAGGCATAGAAGGACTCCTGAGGACCCAAAGGGAGCAAAGCCAAAGAGGATGGAAAGGGCTCCAGAGCTAGTAGAAGGCTCTCATGTGGCTGCACATGGAGCTCTCTATGCAATGTAGGTCTTTCAAAGGCCATGTGTGGAAGGTGGGAGCACGAGAAGGTAATAGAGGGTGAGTCTGTCTATCCTCTTGGCTGTCAGGCAGTCTATTCCTGGACTGTTTCTAAGGAATAGCTGTGGACTTCATCCTCAGCTGGAGGGAGTGTGAAGTGACCATTTGTTTCTGGGCTGGCTTTTGGGCTTGGCATATGTTATTGTGGGCATTAGTTATCCTATACCCTCTCTTCTCCAGCAATTCCATCCATTAAGATGAAGAACTGAGTGCAAATCCTGCCTTAGATGATTAGATACCTTATGAGCAGTGTGACCCTGGGCAAGTTTTGGTCTCTCTTAGTCTCAGTCTCCTTACCTGTAAACTGATAATAGCACCCATCTCCCAGGGTTGTTGTGAGAACCAAATGATATCTAACTATCTCTCTATCAATCATCTATCATCTATGTATCTATCCATCTATCTATCCTTCTATCTCTATATGTCTATCCATCTATCCATCTATCTATCTATCTATCTATCTATCTCTTATCGTCTATTGTGCTTTGCAAACTTTAAAGAATTGTATGAATGCTAGCTAACTTTATCTTGTTCTTAAGAGGACAACATTGACAGGTAGAAAGGATAATGACAGGTAATGACAGCCCCAAACTACCCTACCCAGCAGAGGGGACAATGTTGTTATTTCCATTTTACAAATAAAGAAATGGAGCAGGGCCAGCCTATCCCTCAGTCATGCCTTGTTCTATTTGGCATTGTGTCTTCCATATGAAACCTCCTGGGGCTGGTGAGACTGGCAGTAGAGGGGTAAAGGAGGACAAAGGAGGTCTCTTCAAGTGTGTGAAAGGCTGTAATGTGGACATGGGATCAGCCCTAGAAGGATAGTGAGGAGCAATGATGGGAAGTGGCAACAAGGCGGATTTGGGATTCTTTGAGGAAGTGATGGTGGCTCTTCCAAAGCAGAGGGATCTGCCTCAGGGAAGGGAGAGGAGCTTCACCTCATTGGAGGACTTCCAGAATAGGATGGATAAGCCCTTGCCAGACTGCACAAAGGCTGTCTTCTCCTGGATGGCTTGGAGTAAAGGATGCTCAGCCTCTGACCCAAAGACTGGCTGACCACTGGATGATCACTTGTCAGGGACATGTAGAAGGGATTCCTGTGGGGGTTAGGGTTTCATTAGACACCTTTCTCCCCTCCCCCTGCCAAGGGCCTTCCATGTCTGGACATCCATGAGTCTGTGAAGCCAGTAAGACACTGAGGTGGGGACATTGATCCAGGTCCTTTGACATCAAGTGACTCCAACTCACATTTCTCAGAATCTTAGGGAGGAGAGAGGACTATGGAGTCCAGTGGGGCAAGTTGGCACAGGTGGGTACTGAAATGTATTCACTGGAGGGAGTAGTTTCCCATATGAGATCATCCCAGTAGTATCCAAGGGTGATTACACAAGATTTAGTTCAAAGAGATGCTGTGGTTTGAATGATTTGTTGTGTATATGATTTCACATTTTAACAATCTATAAAACTGATCTTCCCTTCTGGCAGAGCCCACCCTTCTCTCCTGTGCTCTTCCAGTGAATATCCTTCGGTGTCCATGGAGCCAGAATCTGTGATTGTGCCCACCGGGGGCTCACTGCCAGGGCCTCAGGTCATCCCTAGGGACCCAGTTGATAAGGAACAGCTCCTGCTTCCCTGAGCTCATCTTCAGAGGACAGTCCCCCTCCATCCATCAGTGGGCTAAATAGTGAGGATGAATCAGCTGTCAGTTGTTATGGAGTCAGCTTTGTGCCTATGTTGGAGTGAAAGACAGCACTGCCAACTGGACACTGGGGCCCAGTTCAGAAGGCTAGAAGCTGCTGAGGGCAGCTGCAAATCCAAATTGTATCCAGTATAGATCAGGAAGAGATGGGCATTCAACACCTGGATGACATAAGAGGTCTGGAGCCATCATCCACATACCCCAAATTGGGTTCCTCTTTTTTGAGAAGAACTCAGGCAAAACTTCTCTTAAGCTGCAACAACTGGGCATTCAGTCATTGAGTGGTCAGGCATCTCGTCCAGCTCCCTCAGTGTACAGCTTAGGAGGCTGAGGCTTAGAGAGGGAATGTGACTTGGCCAACATCACAGGGCAAGGTCAGTGGAAAAGCCAAAAATCTGCCCTGTGCTCACTCCTCCTGGACCACATCTTTGCCATGTCTCCCCTCCCCCACACCTTGGTTTCTCCTGAGGATTGAATTCTCTCACTTGAATTCTGGGTGAACTGGGTTTCATGGTTCTGTCATCATGCCCTATGTGCCCAGGACTTTGTATTCCCCAACCTTCAATCTTCCCCAGGACAAGGTCACAGGCAGGTACTGGAGAGTCAAGAAAGGGGTGACAGCAGCATTCAAGATCACCAGAAAGATGTCTCTGTGCCCCCAATCCCACAGGCCCCTGTATTGAAGACTAACTCCCCTCACAACCCATGAGAGTTCAAGGACTGGCCACCCCTGTTCTAGGACTGAGAAGCCTCCCTAAAAAGTGCTCTGACACATGTTTAAAGCCTGAAAGGAAAACTGTAGCCTGAAAGATCACATTGTTGACATTTCCAGACCATCCTGAAAGGGCTCTTGAGATAAAACAAGCCAAGAAAATCTCCATATTTCTCTGTCCTCTCCCATGCCCCTCCTCCTCTTGTACCCAGGCCCCTTGCTTTCAGACACCAGGCAGGTGCATCAGTGAGGGACCAGAGGTTGAGCAGGGACCCTGAAGGGATCATGGATGGGGGCCTGGCAAGGATTCTGTGAGTGACTCTCCTCTGGGAGAGGCTTCGAGAGGGAGGTGGGGAGAAGAAAGTCCTTTGTGATTCAACCATTGCTTTTCTTCCTAGCAGCAGCAAAAATCTCCATTGGAGGGTCCTCTGGACAGCTTCTCTGGCAACACTTGGCAAATGAGCCCGGATTCCAGACCTTTTCCCTTTTAAATGTTAAAGTCAAATCTGCCCCAACACACACACACACACACACACACACACACACACACACACACACACACACCTAAGGTAGTCATTTGAGGAAAGAAAAGCCAGTCCCGAGGCAAATAAGCCACTGGGAAGGTCCAAGGTCTTCATTAAAGATGCAAACTGAACAAGGAAAAGTGAGTGAGTGTGTGTGTGTGTGTGTGTGTGTGTGTGTGTGTGTGTGTAAGCTCTTCCTTTTTGAGCTCTGTGGAGCAAGACAAGGGCATAGATCGCACTGAGAGCCACAAGGCTATAAAAGCTTTAGCCCCTCATGCTTGCTCTGTTAAGGAAATCTCTTTGCTTTGCTGTTCAAGGAGTGCAGCCCAGAGTGCCCAGGCTTGAGTCTGTGAGAGCCTCTTCCCTCTGGCACATTTACTTCTAGTCATCAATCTTTTCTCCTGGAGAGAAGGGAGATATTTCACTAAGAATCATTAAAAGAGACAAATAGGTTCCTTCCTAAGTATTGTGCCAATGGATTTCTTGTCTGTTCTACCACTTAAACATCTGAACATTTTATTGTCTGCCTGATTTGGGTTAAGAACCCATTTGTGTTAGAATTCAGAAATGTACCCATGTCTTAATACATCTGTTTTTCTGTCTTTTTATCAGCCCAGTGATTTTGTCCATATGAACATGTACCACAATCATTCTGCAAGTCACAGTGTGTGAAGGTTGCCCAAGGCATGGATAATGGGGATGTTTGCCCAGTTGCATTAGAGGCAAGACTTGAACTCAGATTTCCCTGACCTGAATAGGGCTTTTCATGCCCTATGACACCTGCTACCTCTGGGGCCAAAAAAACCCAAAACAGAACCATCCTTCCACATCCCAGCCCCTTCAGTACTCAAAGACAAGATGGTACCCAAGTCCTTCTCTGGGTCTTGAAAGCCCAGACTTGTTTTTCTCATCCATCATGGGGCAAGATCACAGTCTCATGGTGGCATGTGAGTCACAGGCTACAGCATATAGACAAAAATAATGACAATACAAAATGGGGTAGAGTGACGTACATTCTCTGCATTTTTTCCTGCTCTTCCCTGACAGATCATCAGACCAGACTGCACCACCCATGACTTGCCCCAAGAGCAAACAGCCCAAGTTCTGAAAGTCAGGTACATGCTGGATTCTGAGGACAGCCAAGCTCCATCATCCATGGTTCATGGACCTCCTTACGTAGGTATACATCTTCTTCTAAATATACAGTGCTCTCTGATCTCAGTGCCCTGCTCTGTCTGTTTTAAATAAGGCTCACTATTGAGAGTTGGAATCCTCGTGGGTTTTATTCCCCCAAGTCTCTGTGATACAAGTTTGCCCCCTTGCGTAAAGGGTTGTTTCCTCTTGTTTGTTGCTTAAATTCAGGGCATCCTTCCCTTCCTCCTCATGTGAAAGTGCACCCTTCCCTCTTTGTGTTTTTAAGGACATTGTGCTTCTGTCCTTTGGCCCTGACAATTCTATCTTTGTCTGATGTGCTTCTATGTTAGGGACCTGGGAGTCTGAGCCTGATCTCTCAGGCCCACAGGTCTTGGTGGAGACACTATAGTAAGAACTCCGTTTATTCAAGCCGTGAGCATGCTTTTATCTCTTTACTGACACTAGAGCCCTAAGTGAACCTATCAGCAATTAGTTTGCCCTTATAAGGAAGTAATATACCTCTGACCAGGACTGCCCAGGACACATAGCCCCTGGAAAGAAAAACATCTTGGGCCTTCCTTGTTCTCCAAAAACCTGGGAAAATAGCCTTGAGCAAAACTGGGGTGGAACCCTTCCTCCCAGTGCCATCTTGTTCATGCCTTACCAGTCTCCCCTCAGTTTACCTGAGTCATGACCAGTGAATGCCATCCAAGAGGCTGGGGGTTGGCAATTCCCTTACACTTCTATGCCTGTATCACTTCAGTAGACTGAAAGCCCGTTGAAGGGAAGATTATCATAGTCATCTCTGAGCAGGGAGCACAAGACAGGGAGGGAAACTGACCCTTAAAAGAAAGGGGAAAGGCTGGCCTGAGGCCATACTGCACCAGAAACCTGTCTCATCCATTAAGGCAACATGGCCATCCGTCAGAAAGTCTTTTCTCTAACAAAGCAGAGTCAGAGCATCCTTACTTAAAACTTTCCTCTTACTTATATTGCAGTTGTAACCTAGCTCCACAGAACTAGAGTACCTTCCTGATTTGGGGGGGATCAAAGGTCAGAAAAATCAGTGGATAAGAGGACAGACTTGCCAGCATGTGCTCCTGTATGTTCTCCAGGTGGGGGAGATTTCTGTCCTTGAGGGAACCTTCTACTGAGAAGTCTTGTAGAAAGAAAGAGAGGAGAGATTTAATTCTGCTGAGAGAATTGTGACCATGGCCAGTTTCCACGCTGCTTCTCCCAATCTTTCTGGGAGCAAAGGACAGAGCAAAGGGATCTGGGACCCAAAGCAGTCAGAGCAACAGGAGGGGAAGTCTGGTGGCTGAGGGTGGTTGAAGGTGGGAGGGGGCAATCAGAGAAGTGGAGGGGAGATCGCTGTGAACCAGCCAATGTGGGGGCTTCTCAGAGCCAAGCCCCTTTCCCAGAGCAAGTGAGGGAATGCTCCTGGATAAATGCCAATCCTGGACCCCTGGCAGGCAAAGAGAGGTCTTCTGTGGTTCCTCCCTTAGCTATTCATTGAACACCCCTACATTTTCTGTGCTTAGTTTCAGGGCATCACCTGACTATTAAGGATGATTTCTGTTCCAGCCTGTAAATTGAGGGAAGGGAAGTCAGACAACAGGAGAACTGATCTCTCTGTGTTTATTTGAAGGTGGTGGCAAGCCAAGCAGAAAGCATTTGCATTTGGGGTGATTCATTATATGCCATGATCTTTGAACCTGGAAAGAAAGATGGTCAGGGGAAAAGTCCACATCAGGAGGCTGGCAGAGTCCTGTGGCATCTCCTGAGTACAGCTTCCCATGTGGCCACTATCAGCTGGCTTCTTGTAGCATCAGACTCTTTCCTTGCCCACACCCATGTCCCTATTACACAACCAATGAGAAAGTGAAGGACCTGACTCCTGAGGCCTATGAAATGTAGAAAGGCTTCTCTGGGGGCACCACCCTGTGAAGAATGTACTACAATTATCCCCATTTCACTGGTAAAGAAATTGAGGCTCAGAGAAGGGAAATGGGTTGCCCAAGGGCTGCAGTTTGGCCCTGTATGACACCATGATCACTGAGGGGGATGTTGGGACTACTGCTCAGGGATCCGTGCTTTGCTGCTCCCCTTGAACCTGTCTCTAAGTGCAGGCACCTGTCATCAAGGGGTTGGCCTTGGAGATTGGGACTCATATCCCTAGAGGAACTGGGCACCTTGGGGACTGACATGGGCCACAAGGCCATGAGTAAAGATTTGGCATGCATGGCTCTCTGTTTGGGAAGGGCCAATCACTCAAGTCCAGAGCTCTCTTCCTTCACAACTTCTGTTGATTTACATTAAAAATTCATATTGTTCATTAGTAAGGCCTAATTTGCCTCCTAAGTATATGTTTATACGCATTTCTGGGAATCTTGAAGTAAGCAGAGCTAGGAGAAGACTTTGCCAAGTGACTCTCATATCTCTGACTTGACACACAGCCTAGATGTGAGGTAGTCAACACCACTGAAGTTAAAGCCACACGACCTGGGTTGGAATTGCACCCAGCCAGTTAGTGGTTATTTATTTACTGGCTAGGTGACCTTAGGCAAAGTGCTTCACCCTCTGGGCTTCAGTGGCCTCACCAGTAAATCCAGAGGCTTGGACTCAGTGGTCTGGAATGCTCTTTCCCACTCTAGACCTTTTGCTTCTTCAGAGAAAAAAAGCCCTCTTTTGTGTCTACTGCCTTCAGTGCCAAGAAGACATTCCCCTGCACTGTCTGATGGGGAGGCACTAATGACCTGTGGGCATAAGGTTTCTCTTTCCTGCTACTTCCTGGCATCTCTTCTTTCGGGGCTTGACCTTCTGACCTTTCCTCCTCCTAGATGAACCATCAAAGTCATTCTTATCATGTCTCTTTTGCTACTCCATGGAAACCTCACCTCTCTTTATTCATGAATTTCTTTCTTATGGAAGAAAGGCAGAGAGCCTGGGAGTCATGGAAGGGATTGGGTTGACAGGGACCTGTTCAGTCTCTCTCCCATTTGAAAGCACCAAGTACCAGAGAGCTCTCAATAGGCAAGAACATTGGGATAAATTATAATAAATTTAATTTAATAAGTACAAATACACTGTATATAAATACAATTGCTTTACAACTGCAGGTCGGGGGAGAGGAATGGCTTGATGGAGGTCCATTTGAAAGAAGATCTGGGAGTTCTAGGGTCTCTGGTAGGGTCACAATTAGAGAAAAAGGGGGCTTTGCCTGCAGGCGTGGGGAAGTGGCTTTTGTGACACACTCTTGAACTCTAGATGGATCTCCTATGGACAGGTGTGCTTCACTCTTTTCATCACATTTTAGGGAGGTGTTGAGGATCAACTGGAGAAGATCCAGAGAGAGGACCAGGAAGCTAGCTACAAAAAAGGAGGTTGGTTCAGTGTGAGGAAGCAACTCCCAATAATTCTACCTCCTAGAAGTGGAACGAGCTGCTTGAGGAGGTGCTGGGCTCCTTGTCCCTAGGGGTCTTCAGTCCTCTGTGGACAACTCTCAAGGCTCTGTCCTGGGCCATGTCTTTTCTCCATCCTTGGTGATTCCCAGTCACATCCATGGACTCCATCTCTACATTCTTCCATCCAGCTGTAATTTCTTTCTGGAAGTTGAGTATCTCCAGCTGCCTTTTGTTCGTCTTGACTAGATATCATGGAGGCACCTCAAGCTCAAGTATCCAAAAGAGAATTTGTTGTACTTCTCCATGACTTATCCTCCTTCCAGCTTCTCTGCTTCTCAGTAGGGCTTTACCCTTTTCACAAGCATCCAGATTAACCACCTTGAGATCATCCTTGTCTCGTTCCTTTCCCTAACCCAATCAATCAACATTGACAACAGGATGTGAGGAACTCAGGATTAGTCATCATTTTGATATGTTTCATTTTTTGACATGGATGATCATGACTTTGTGCCTCTGGGGACACAAAGCTGTTTCAGAACCTTGGACACTGTTGAAACTAGATTGAGCTGGTTTCCCATCCTTAATTTTCTATTAACTAATAGAATTAATCCTGAAAATGTTGGCTTTGGGGCAATACCCATGCGCTTCATTTCTTTTTGTTGTGTTTTTAATTTTGTGGGTTTTTTAGAATGGTTGTTACTCCAAGGAAATGTCAAAGTTATAGCTTTTAAAAAGCACATTTCTCCTCTATTTTTTTTTCTTAAATTAACATTTTTTTTCTTTTTTCTGACCATACTCACATTACTACTAATACCCAGGAATGCTAGTTGTAGGAGAGGGAGGCAGGTCTCAGGAGCTCTTGAGGCTGGATACATTTCAGCAGTCTCGGGAGAGTGGTGTTCGAATAGAATTACATCAATATGCCCCCCAAATCTATCTCTAGTCTAGGGATATGGTATTTAGGGGTGTAGAAAGAAAGCTTTTTCTCCAGACACTCATACTGAGGAGGGCAGCCCTCAGCTTATACTTAGAATTTAGCCCCCTCCTGATGGAAGTTAGTTACACACACACACACACACACACACACACACACACACACACACACACACTCCTCACAAATATTGAGAAAATCCATTTATCCAAGCAAACCAGACAACAGAAATTGGAGAAATGATACAGAATGGACAATGTCAAAGAACACATATGTGAATAAGTTCTTTAGGTAGAGATGAGATGAGATCTCATCTCATACCAAGAGAGAGACTCTAGTTTTGATGTAAGTCTCCATAGTCTTTAGGAAGGCTAGCTGGAGATCAGGGCATGTGGAGGAGCTGGCTTCCCCTCCTTATCTGCAGCTCCTCCCCCATATCCCACAAAGGTCTTCTCTCCCCAAGATGCTCCAACTCTAGCCTGGCCCTCAGCCTCCGATCAGTGTAACCCTCAGCAGCACAACACCCAAAGGGCCCCAGGCTGGGTTACATAGGGGTGAGCCGATAAGAAATGCTAACCTACTTTTTGATTTCTTTAGATTGCCTTTGGTTCCTTCCTCAGTCTAATTTCCCCTCGACAGAAACAGGTGTCCATGCTGTAGTTCAGGATAAATACCTAACAAGTTCAAGTACAAGGTGTGCCACATCTTTCACCCCTAGGGCTGTATAAATCCAGGCTACTTTAGAGAAGGCTCCCAAGGGGTCCCATACAGCCCAACACCCAGTGCCCAACTAAAGGACATTCTCAGCTAAATTGCTGAGATGGAAATATACACCACAAAATCTGGGTTCTCAACTTAGTCAAACTGAATTGGATTCATGGTTGATTTCATCAGAAGCAATGAATTAGTTCTGCAGGAAAGCTATAGCCTGCTTTTTGACAAATTATTATTTTAATACAGTAATTATTTGATGTGATTAATCAGTGCAGTCAGGAAAGCAAATATTTTTCATCTGAACTAAATTTGCTGTCGGAATGATTAATTCCCTAACTCACACTTTGCACAGGAGTCTCTTCTGAGACTTTTGTGAATAAATTAATTAAACCCCTGTTGGCCTCGTGGCTTGCTCCTAAATTGAGTTTACAGGGCAGGGCTTAAACCTTGTGTAGTGATAGTCTGAGGTCATAGGCAGTGAAGATCACCTGGGGGCTGGCCCATTGGTTCCTACTTCAGGGATGGCACCTTTTAGATATTTACAGAAGGAGTAAGTGTCTTTCCACTCCTCACATCAGGAATATGCTTTGATGGCTCAAAGGATTGAGGGGCAACTTTCCAATGTAGAATGGTGTCTAGCAGCATGGCCCCCAAGGAGTCACAGGATCAGAAGACACACAATTTCCCCTTCCCCTTTAGCTACAAACCAGCACCACTATAGATGAATATCACCCCCCTCAGTGGTGGGCATACAGTTGAGAAACATCACCTAGGAGCACTAACATCAGTATGTGTGTGTGTGTTCGTCCTTCGTTGCTGAAGATGACCAGTCCATCAGAGAAATAATGACATGACTTGCACTTGACTTTGTTTTGAGTGAAGAAAGGCTATGCAGGTCACCAGCCTCATTTCTCCTCCAGAGTCATCTGAATCTAGTGATCAGATATTCCTCAGGATGACTGGAGATGACCTAGGATGAGGCAATGGGGGGGTTAAGTGACTTGCCCAAAGTCACACAGCTAGTGAGTGTCAAGTGTCTGAGGTGGGATTTGAACTCAGGTCCTCCTGATTTCTGCACTAATGCTCTATCCACTGCACCACCTGACTGCCTCTATTAGCATCAGTAAGGAAAAGAATGCTGAGGACACCTCATAACTATGGAGTGGAGGCCAAAAATGGGGGCGGGGATGGGGATGCAGCTGACTTGGAAATGGGAGCATTAGAACTCTGATCAATGGGAGCTGAGGAAGGTTAGAAACTCAGAATCAGAGATAGAGAGGTTAGGTACTAGAGAGGGATGAATATCGCCCAACCACAGCCAAGTCCCCTGCATTTGTGGAGAACTCCAAGGCCTTGGGCTTGGTGCCAGTCTCTCAAAGTGGCACTCCCTGTAAGGGTGCCTGAGGGCATTGCCCAAAGTCCTGATCCCTCCTTCCTCTTTGGCTCTGTACCAGAGACAGTAGGCAACTGAACTCCGGCAATGCTTTACACAGGCACTTTGGGAGGGGACTTGGGGCCTTTTAGGGGACTCCCTGGGACTTTTCCTTCACCACCTTCATTTTTCCTGTGGCAGCAGGCTCCAACATGGCAGTAGCTGTCTCTGGGCTTCCTCCATTGTGTGTGAGACTGCACTCAGCCCCCTCCCCACCTCGCCTGTGAGGGTCAGGAGGGAGGTGCCCAGGGTCTGCTGCCTTGGGGGATCCTGGAGATCCCACCCACTTCCATAGTGTAGCCACTTTGACCAGAGCAGACAAGACCCTGAAACAGTATTCGAGTGATCTGTGGTGAAGCAGCAGGCTCATCTGTTCCCTGGTCAGCTGCTGAGCTGGTTCCAGCCCTGGCTCATTAAAATGCTTTACCAGAGGAGCTAGTGAGTGAGCTCCTGTTTGGGGAGGAAACACAGCCTTCAAGGGCTCACTAGATAAGAGGGAATTCCCCAAACTTGTGTAGTAGTGTCTAGTTGGACTGGTTTGTTCTTCCTCCATTTGGCAACTGAGGATTCACAGAGCCTGGCCCCCTCCCCTGCATCTGCAGCCCTGCGTGACCCCACTCCAGGCCTCTTAATCTCTCCTCCATGACCAATTTCAGTTCCCTCAACCTTCTTTGGCCTCTAGTTGGAGGCTAGAAGGCAGAGCAACAAACTCCTTCCAATGCCTTCCTTAGTAGGGCAGATGCACGACTTTGGGGCTCACTCTTCTCTGTATCTGCCCTGACTGTGGTTTTTCAAGATGCCCCCTCCCCGGACAAGTACCCCTGGCATCATATCCTCCCAGGCCCCATTTCCCCTTTCTTTTGCGTGCAGTCACCTCTTTAGGCAGGAAGCTGCCTGCAGGCAGGGTCTGCCTCTTTATTCTTTGTATCCCTAGTCCTTAGCTCTGTACCACACAGCATACCCTTCATTAATGTGAATTGCATTGTATTGACTTGCTGGCAGCCCTTCCGCTTTGTCTTCTCTTCCCAAGTGCAATCTCATGCTGGACCAGTGACTGCAACCGCAGGAAGTCAAGGATCACAGATAGGGTTCTAGAGCTCAACTTTTAACCCAGTATCTGGCACACACTAGGCGCTCATAAATGTTTGTGGTTTGGTTGATTGATTTGGAATCAGAGAGACCTTGGGAAAGAGCTTTGGAGAGTGGGGCAGAAGCTCCAGGTCCCACCAAGTCTAAAAGCAGGATCTAAAGCCCCTCTCCTTTTCCAGACTGTGGAAAAAAAAGAGTACTCCTTGGGTTAGTCAAGATTGGGCTTTGTGACCATTTACAAAGTCCTTCTGGCTCTGAACCTTACTTTAAAAGAGTGCATCTACACCAGCCCTGAGCCCCCTGACCTGATAACAGCACAAGGAGCCTTCCTTCCACTTGGGTGTGGGTGGGACAGGGTCCCTTGCTCTCACTGTCTGTGGCTCCAGCACATCGAGTGCAGGCCAACAGCATCTGCAAACAAATGAAATGAATCCCCTGTGGAACCCTATAGCATCTTCTCGATTGCTTGTGTCTCCAGTAAATTTAGGGTATGAAATAACCCAGGGAAGCACTAGGTATAGGTTTTAGAAAATGCATGAGATACAGGGGAGAATGCAGTGTGAATAAATTAAAGCATTCAATCACAAGACTGTTAGTGTCAGAAAGTAATGAAGACAGTCAAGTGAAGAAGAAACTCAGTCAGGGAGAGATGCATGAGGTTTGTTGGGGAGGCAGACATGGGATTAGGGTTAAGGTTATTGATTTGGATGGGGAGTGGCAGGGAAAGCCAGGACCCTGGACCAGACATCCAAGAGGAGCTTGGAATGGGTGGAGGGCTCCTCTCATCTGAAGGCATGAACTGTGAGCAGAGATAACAGCAGTTTCTTTTCCTGGTCCCTGTACAGGCAGCCTCACCATTGGTGATCTGGCTGGCCTGAGCTCCCATGCTGTCTGCCCCCATAGAGGAGAGGGGCCATGGCATACATCAGTCATTCCAGATAGGGATCCAATCCAGGACCTCCTCATCTGTTACAAGTAAGTAGGTTCTAGTTAGTCACAAGCCTATGAGTGGAGAAATAATAAGAAGCCAGGTTTCTGGGTGCTGTCTGATCTCCTGGGAGCTGCAGGAGAACCCCACCCAAATTAAAGTAGGTGAAAACACATCCAAATCATTCATCAATCACTGAGTCCATCAAAGACTAGTGCAAAAAAGTTCAGAAAACCATTGGAGGAATTGGAAAAACACTGACAGGCTGTCTGTTCTGACCGAAGGATTGGGTCATACCTGGGGGATGGAGGGGGAGAGGAGCAGGTTTGCATAAAACCAGGAGCTATTTCAAAACCCAGGAGATTTAGGGAGCCAAGTGGTGAGCCAGGAGAGTGAAATTCTGGTCTAGCACTGAAAATCGTGGCTTGGCCCCAGTGGGGAGGGGAGATCAGTTCTCCCCTTCCCTACTTACCAAGCAGCCAAAAAGAAACTAGACTTCAGGGCACTTGGACTTTGTATCGGCATCCTAGGCAGGGCAGCAGCTGTTGGAAGTATCTTTTTCTAGAACCAAGAACATACTGGAAACAATGAGGAAATCCAGATTCATGACTCTCTAAGGAGTCCAGCAGACCTAAGGGGAACTCTGAGACAGTCCCATGAAAGGGAACAAAGGGGATTTGTCCCCTTGGCTCCTGTCCTCTGGCATCTGCCTCCCTGCTCCTGGGCTCATGCTGGTCTATGTAAGAGACTGGCTGGGACATTTTGTACCATGTTTCTTATTGTACCACGCTAGTTAAAGTTCCATTGCTAAAAGCTAATTGAGTCTGGCTAAGTGATATGAGCTAGTAATCATGGGTGGAAGCCTGGTGGGGGCTCACACACAGAAAGGCTGCCCTAGAGTCCTGAAGGGTCATAAGCAGCTGAGCTCTGGGCACTCAGCCTGTCCATGAGAACAGAGCTCTGGAAAATAGCCCAGAACTTACATGGGCTAAAGTTCCCTAACAAAAAAGTTAGTAAATTTGAGAAATTTAGGAAAACTACAAGCCCAGAGTGGTGGTGAAGGTAGACCAGGTAGACTGGTTTCCTAGTGCTAGCCATTTTAGTGCCAGACTGTCTCTGCTTGACAACTCCCTCCTTCTGCCCAGCACTCCTATGGCTGTAACTCTTAAATGTTATGAGTAAACTCACAGAAAACTGGTCCTAAGCCAGGCTGGGGGATCCTGAAGGTCCAGAAGATCCAGAGGGCTGGGTATGAATTCATATCTGATCCAAGGGCTGGGGAGGTGTGTGACTGGAGGCCCACACAAAGCAAGGTCAGGGTGAGGACAGAGAGTATATTCAACAGCCCAAGGCCAGAGAGCCTAGGAGCCACATGGGTCCTGACCCCGTCCTTCCTCAACCACATCTGTGGTCCCAGCCACATGGCGTTCCCAGAACATAGGTTGCCCCTAGAACCTTTTGTGTCCCCAGGGAGTCCCATCCATTTTCTGTCTCTGCCTCCTCATGGCAGTCATCTCTACTTCATCAGATTCTTTTCATCCTACAAGAGCAACAGAGAAACATAACCTCAATATTACCAAAATAATTTAAAAGTTTGATTTAAATTGCTACCCTGGGAAGCTTTCTATCCATATGAAAGATTCTATGGAGCTCAGATTGCAGTCAGATGTAAATTGCTCCTTTTCTCCCGAGGCCACACACGGGAAATTCTAGAACAAGGAGTTTAATGAAGTTTTCAGACCCAGTCAAACTGAATGCTGCTTCCACCCATCCTGGAAATCCCCACAATCAGGGTCTCAGTGTTGGAAGAGTATGTTTTTTCAGCTTCAGTTCCCTTTTCCTTTAAAACATTTAAAAAAATGTCTTCAACACAGCCACAGGCCAGACATGGGCCAGGGGTTGGTCAGACCCAAGACCCAAACTCCCAAACAACCCCTGCCCTCGGGGGTCTTCCATTCTAGCTGGGGAAGGCAGGGAATCCACAGGGAAGTAAAACCAAAGGCCATACACAGGAAATAAAAGGGGTTTAGGGTGGGAGCCCTCCCTAGCAGCATCAGGAAAGTCTCTCAGCTGCTCCCTCCCTCGACCTCAGTCTTCCAGGTGCCTGACTGGTACCAGCCCTTTCGTCCACCATGCCTGCTCCCTGCAGACACTCTATGGCCCCATGCGCTGGACTGAGACCCTGGGCAGTTTAGTCAAGCCTTCTATCCGACTACGATCTCTTGTTCATTGTTCTTTGTCCTTCTTTCTTGAAGAGGACCAGGACATTGGAGAAAGACCAGGACATTGGGAAGGTGATATTGATGAGGTTATAGGTGAGGGGTGGGACCCCAAAATACGGACAGTCCGGGTCGTGCTCAAATGAATTCGACTCAAGCCTTCTTAAAGCCAAAGAAAACAAAGTTTATTAAGGATTCGCCAAATTGGGTTGCCTCTTACAGAGCCTAAGCATTTGTAAC
>CM053770.1:1391915-1413603 GCA_028658325.1 Potorous gilbertii | reverse complement strand
CTTCTTAAGCTGAGGTCTTTCCCAAGTCTCAGTTTGACTGAGGCAATGCCCATTCAGTGATTAAAGCTATGGAAGAAATGAGGCAGAGAATGGTCTCTTTTATCTGTCCAAAAGTCCATCTAGGAGGGGGAGACCTTCAGGGTTTCTGGCCAAAATAGAAACAACTGTCATTTATACTCACTCTGAGCCATCATTGGACTGGAACCTATTGTTGGCCAATCAAAGAAAACCAGAGTGATTTGGGTTTAGGGCTTAAGAAAGAAATCTAGCCTGGAAACCTCAAGATACCTTGTGGGGTTTGAGGATCAAAATTTATAATTCTTTGAGTACAGCATCCTCAGGTAAGGGTGTGGCTCTTTATGCTCATATGTTGTTGAGGTCTAGAATAGAGTGCTGTTGACAAGATCAGGAAAGACCTTCGGGGAAACTGTTCTTGGAGACTGTGCTTATTATCATGCAGAAAGGCTCTCCATGCCCCGCAGATGTTGCTGTCTCTGGGACATATGTGGAAACAACAGAAAACAAGGGATATGTAAAATAGATGTCCTCGAGGCTAATAGCCTTTAAAGACTCGAAGACTGGCCAAATGACTGGGACAGGAGACGAGCACAAGGTCACATAGACTTACAGATTCTGTCTATATAAACCCTAACCCTCAGGTCAATAAACGGAACTGGTCTATCTTTTCCTGCCTCCCGTGACTCTTCTCTTTAAACCACAGCACTGAGCCATGTAGGGACGCGGGCCATCCGCTACAATATGAATGTATGAACTCATTCTATCTATGTATGATTCCTTGCTTTTCATTTGTGTTTCAAAGGAACACTCCCTGACCCCAAGGCTCCGATGCAATACTTGGAATGAGTTTGTTTTGCCTTTGAAGTCACTGCTTCCCCAGAAAGCTGGGAAACAATGTTTATAACCCGTGTCTCTGATAGAGGGCTCATTTCTAAAATATGGAGAGAACTGAGTTAAGTTTATAAGACTTTAAGTCATTTCCAAACTGATCAGTGGTCAAAGGTTATAAACAGGTGCATTTTAGGGTGAAAGCTCTCTATAGTTTTAAAAAAATGCTCTAAATCACTACTGATTAGGGAAATGAGAGAACCCTGCAGTCCTGCCACTTCACATCCATCAAATTGACTAATATGATAAAAAAAGAAAATTATAAATGCTGGAGATGTGGGAAAATTGTAACACCAATTCTTTGTTGGTGGAGTTGTAAACCAATCCAACCATTCTGGAGGACAATTTGGAACTATGTCCAAAGAGCTACAAAACTTTTGATACCCTTTGATCCAGTAATACCACTTCTAGGTCTATATCCCAAAGAGATCAAAAAAGAGGGAAAAGGACCTACAGAAATATTTATAGCAGTTCTTTTTGTGGTGTCAAACAACCGGAATCTGAGAAAATGCCCACCAATTGGAGAATGACTGAACAAGCTGTAGTATATGAATGTAATGGAATACTATTGTGTTGTAAGAAATGGAGCAGGTAGACTTCAGAAAAACCTGGAAAGATTTCCATGAACTGATGCTGGTAAAATAAGCAGAACGAAGAGAACATTGTACACAGGAAAGCAACAATGTTCAATGACTGACGCTGATAGACTGAGCTCTTCTCAGCAATGCAAGGATGTAAGACAGTTTCAAAAGATTCAGGATGGAAAATGCCATTGACATCCAGAGAAGGAATGCAGGCAGAATCCAGGTTGATGCACACTATTTTATATCTCTTGTTTTTTTTTTTCTCATGGTTTTTCCCTTTGGTTCTGATTCTTCTTTCACAACATGACTAATGTGGAAATATGTTTAATATGAATGCATATGTAGAGCCTGTATCAGACTGTTTATCATCTTGGGGAAGGAGGAAGGGAGGAAAGGAGAAAAATTCAAACTCAAGAGTTTATAAAAGTGAATATTGAAACCTATCTTTACAAATAATTGGATAAAATAAAATACTATTTAGAGGGATAAAACCAAAATTACTGTTTCCCAAGGAAAGCAGTTGGATCTGGGGGACCTGATCATTGTAAAATGAGATTCGCACAGACTTTCATCGAACCTTAGCCAGAAAGGCCTGATGAAGCCCCAGAGACAGGATGAAGCCCATCCTTAAGATGAGAATCCCTGGGCCAGGTTTAGGTGAGGGCAGAATTCTAAGGAGAGATCCCCTTGGCTTAGGGCAAGAGTTGTAAAACCCAGCCAGAGAAATACTCAACCTAGCCTCCTCCTCTTGGGCTACAACATTAGGCAAATGTACATGGGAAAGACAATTAGTTCCATAGGACAATAGGGTCTGTAGGAAGCCAGCTGAAAAATGTCACTGTAGGCTCTGTGACTCGGTGATGGGTATTGGGAGTCTGGGGCACAGAAAGGATTGAAACTGTGGTCAGAAACCCTGGGCTTGAGTCCTTGTTCTGACTCTTGCCTGGGAGGTTAGGAAAGTCACAATCTGTCATAAAGCACGCTGGAAAGATGACCAAATGGTGCTGAAGGAGAGTGAGGAGAAAGCTGCTCCTTTCAAGAAGACACTTGGCCTCTGAGATCCCCCACCCGCCCCCCATTCTGGGCTTCTGTGTTTGTACAGCCTGCCCATGGGGACTTTGGGAGCAAGGCATTATGTGCTAGCTTAGGCATCACTGGAACACCACCTTGCTGTTCTAGGAACTTGGGAGCAGCAGCTACAGGGAACATTGTGGTTCTGGGAAGGGGCTGGATCTGGGCCACATTTACAGGAGAATGGTGGATGAGAGGTGAGCCCTGGGTCAAGCCCAGGATGGCCCCTTGAGCCCTCACCTGCAGCCCAGGGCTCTGTAGTCCAACCTTTGCTGAGAGGGTGATGGCAGAGGATGCCAAGTTAACACCTTCCATTCCATGAGATTCTTGGGGAAAACAAGGCACATGAGGGGAGCCTCTTTCCTCACTGAGAACAGACTCTCTCACCCCTCCCTGATCTTCTCAGTTCTTGAGTTCCACATGAATATAAGGCAGGGTTCAGGGGAATGATTCCTGCTCTGGGGCCAGCAGATACTGGTTCAAATCCTGCCTCTGTGTGATATTGGGCAAGTGACTTCCCCCTTGCCCGTTACAGTTTTTTCTCTGTAAAATAGGAGTCTGAACTCAATGGCCTTTGACTCTCCATTTCCAGATTCGGGACCCAACATGCTATGAGCTGCTTATCCCAATTCTCTGGGGCCCCCTGGGTCACTCCATAGGGAGCAATCCTCCTCAGCGGTGGTCCCTCTAAGGGTTCACATCACAACACCATCGGCATCTTCTCTTACCCTGTTAGTCTTGCCCCTGGCCTCCCCTAAATCTCCCTCCTGGGACCCCCAAGGGGGTTGGGGACCTTTGTCTGATCTAATGGGACTTCGTGGGTACCTGCATGGCACACACACTGGGGGTTATCTGTTCCTTGTGCTTAACTTTCTTTTTTTTCCTTTTTCAATAAATTAATGTATTTATTTTTAGTTTTCAACATTCACTTCCATAATTTTTTAAATTCTCTCCCCCTCCTTCTTTTACCCCTTCCCCAAGATGGCTTGCAGTAAGATATGGGCTCTACATCAGCACTCCTATTAGACATGTTTTCACATTAGATATGCCCTCTTGCCTAACTTTCATCTAACTTTCATGGCCTGGGGTTCCATGGCATCTCAACCAATGCTTGTGCTCTGGCATCTTTGCTGCAAGCTCTTCAGGTCTGGTGTCATGTACCAACGTTCCAGATTCTTCTTCTGTGAGTTTATCCGAGTCATTGAGAAAAAGCCCAAGAAGAGATTTCTGGGAGCTTGTTAAAGATCTCCCTCTCAGCTGATGGTGGGCTATTGCTTTCTCCATCTCTCCATCTTTTCCTAACAAGCAAATCCCTGAAATCCAGGCAAACATCATCTATGGCTCACACAGCTCCATGGGTCTGAGTCCAGACTTGATCTCAGACCTTCCTGACTCCACGCCCAATGTTCTATCCACTGCACCACTAGCCAGTCCGTAGGGGAGGGGGAGGGGCGAAACCTTGAACCTAAAGGGCAGGAGGGTTTGAGGGCCAGAATGGAGGATGCTGGGAAACATTCGGGGAAGGAAGAGGGAAAGGTCCTGCTGGATTCCTGGGAGGCTGAGCAGAGTGCAAGTGGTCAGCACCCTTTAATCCTGTAACTGAGCCAGGCTGGTGGAATTTCAGATCCTCTGGTGCCCCCAAGCACCTTGATCTCCCCACAGTCCTGTGACAATGCCCTCTCCAGGATGAGGCCAGGGAGACCCAGGTGGAATGAGGCTCTCTCTCAGGCCCAGGAGGCTGGGTGGACCAGGGAAGTGACACCAGCAACCAGAGGACATCTGTGCACCCAGTAGCTTTTGAGGCACAGTTCTCTGGGTCACACCCTTCTGATTAAATTAAAGCCCAGGAGTCAGTCAGCGCCAAATTCCCAGCTCCTCAGTCACTAAGAGGCTATGGGGTGATCTCCTGAGGGGAGTCAGGACAAACTCCTTAGCTGCCTGGGTGTGCCCAAAGGATGAGGGACGAGCAATCCTCCTCCCTTCTGGGCACAGGTCAGTGACATGCATGGCCTCTCCCGCTTTTAATTTCTCTGATTAAAGTGCTCATGTTCCCATCAGCTTATATTTTCTAACAATTTTGAAAATCTCTGCTATTAGAAAAACATTTATGAGGAGATTGAAGGTAATTACAGTGTGGTTTTTGTCTGGAAACTGTAATCACTCCCATTTGTTTCCTGGGTACAACATTCGCGGCAGGTTCAGGCTTTGAAAGACAGCTTGATTAGCGGTTCCTCGGAGCTGTCAGGAGATAACATTTCAGGTCTTCAATCAGAACTTCCTATTATAAAATGTGGGTGCCACTAATCATTCCCAGGCAGAACAGGGTCTGATGAAGTCCTAGCAGGCTAGCAAGGTGGGGTAGGTGGGTCCTGGGAGGAGGGGCCTGGGCAGAGCCCTGCCTGCCCCCCTCCCCCACCCACCTCCACAGCCTCTGCTCTCCAAAGGGCTGTTTACCCTATCCTGGGGACTGGAGAACAGACAGTTCTGGAGCCTCAGCCTGGACACAGGAGGCCTCACCAGTATGCCAACCCTGGCCAGGGGGAAGAATAAGGCCTGTCTGGGAAACCACCCGTGGACTGTGGTCACTCCCCCAAAGAAGCTGAAATAAGATCTGGACTACCTCCAAAGGATGCAAGGGCTGCACTCCTGAGATAGGCATCCTAGAGAGGGGGAGGGGGAGCACCTCACAAGGGAAACTGAGGAGGGAGGGAGTCATCCAAGTATTTACTGGCTCTGGCTTGCCAACATGGAGTCAGCCGTTGCAGCAGTGAGGGCACCATAAGAAATCAGGGAGTGGAGGGTTCAAATGGAGCCAGGAGAGGAAGAGGAGACCTTGGGGTATCTCCCCTACCCTTCCCGCCCCTAGCAGCTGCCCTTTTGAATACTTCCAGTCATGAGGAATTCACTGCCTGGTGAGGCAGCCCAGGTCCTTTTGTGGCTGCCAGGAAAGATGATGTTGGCATGTGTTCTGAGCTCAGCACCATGCCCAGGGCCCTGCCTACAACTTTACCTCTCTGGCTGTCTCTGACCATCTGTACCGAGTGGGCGCGGGGCCACTACAGCCTCCCGGGTGCGTCTGCCTGGTACACGCAGCTGGTGACTCACGAAGCCGACACTAAAGCTAGGCACCAGAGGTTCGAAGTTGTTTGAACACCTGCAGTTGGAAGACTGCAACATCTTTGAGCATCAGTCCCACTGTGGACTTGAAACTGGATCTGACAGGTGGGAAATTAAGGAATTTGATGGGGCTGCAGAAGCTCTTCCAAGAGTAGGGGAACTGTGCCAGATGGCAAAGTGGAAAACTGACAATGTGGTTGACTAGGGAGAGACAGGCTCAGATCCAAAGCCCAGAGGGAGAGCTGGGCCTCTAGCTGGGAGCATGGTCCTGGGGGTTCCTCTTTGTTTCTGCAAACCTCTCTGCAAACCCCATCCTAATCCCCTATCCAAGGCTTCTCCCATGAAGGCAGAGTTTGCGCTGACTGAGACTCCATTCAACTTTCTGGGGCAGGCTAGGGTGGGCTTCTGATGGGCCCCTGTGACTTGAAAAATACTGAGGCACAGCCCCCTCAGGGGGAGGGAGAAGGACCCGCTCTGCTGACCAGACTGCTCCTAATCTCCAGGATCCACTGGTCCCCTGCCAGCTCCAGGGTTCAGGCTTAGCTACAACCTCCGGCTTGGCAGGCCTGAGGGAGAGCAAAGGTCGGTGTCCTGATGGGTGGACTCATCCCCTTCTGAGAGTCTCAGGAGAAACTTCAATTCCACAAACATTGAGTTGGTCCCTCCCACATGCCAAGCCTGATGGTGGGCTCTGGGGACACAGAAACAAAACAGAAAGTTTCCCTCCCACCCCCCGCCAAGGAGACATCAAGGACATAGGAGATTCCAAAGCAGGGTGTCCACTGTGGGGCCTTGACTCACCCCAGAGCCTGCGCCTAGACCGTGACGCAGTGTCAGGCAGGTAGGTCCTGGTGACTCAGATGGGGCCCTAAGCCCAGTGACAGCTTCTCCCAGGACCAGCACATCCTCAATCCCTGACTTTCCACACCTAGGCCCAAGGTCCTGGAGGCACTTGCACTGAAGAGCTCAACCAAAACTTTCAAAAGCTAGCTGCACTTTGAGCTTGGGGAAGGAGGGCAGGGAAAGGAAGGGAAGACACACGTAGAAAGCCCCTGCCAGAAAGGATCTCGTTTGATCCTCATAGTTACCACCCTAGGTAAATGGTGTTGTTATTCCCACTTTACAGTTATGGAAACTGAGGCAGGCAGTGTGGAAGAGAGTCACACAGCTAGGCAATGTCTGGGGCCAAATTTGAACTCAAGTCTTCCTGCCTTCAGCTTGGTGCTCTGTGTCCTGTGGCACCGTCTGGGAGTGAGATCATCCCAGTGAGCTCAGGGCTCGTGGTCCCACAGCAGAGGCAGCCCCACACTTCAGCTTCTCTTTCCTTGGCCCCTCCTACTAATCTCCTGCCCACAGCATGGCCATGAGTGACCCTGAGGATGAGAACAGTGACGTTCAGTCTTCCTGGGATTCTGCAGCATCTCTTTCCAGTTTGCCAAGGACACTGGGCAGGGTTGCTTGAGGAATGTGTCTGACTCGCCTTAGGAAGGAGAAGGGCCTTTGCATCTGAGGCTCCGGGGCTTGTCCCTGCTGCTCCAGACGGGCTCCCAGAGATGGAGACTGAGAGAATGGAGACCCAGGGCCCCCGGAGCAGTGGGCCAGCTCTGAAGGGCACCTTCTGAGCCTCAGAAGCTGGGGGATAGATCAGTCAATCACCACCCACCTGGGAGTGAGAATTCATCATTAATTGTGCTGGCAATTTTTCCTTGTTCTCCTCAGTGTTCCCATGTCAGACACCGCCCCCTTACCTGAGGACAAGCAGTCATTCACCTGCAGGATGGAGCCCAGATCCCTGGTAGTTCAAGAAAAGTGAGTCAGATTCAGAAATGAGGAGCTAGCTCCTCTATCTTCCTCCCCACTCCTCCTCCTACCTCTCACTTCCCTCCTTCCATTTTGCTTTCTTCTCCCTCCCCTCTTGAGGTGGCCTGTCAAGGAGTGTGGACAATGAAGGTCATCACAGTTTCCTACCCATCCCCCCAGGACTGCTGCAGGTGACCCCTCAATGCCTAGAAAAGTCCCTCAGAAATGGGAAAGGCCTCTGTAGACCCAGCACCTGATTTAGAAGTAGGTGGAGTTGATGAGGCTGTTGGTTGTCAGACTCGGGGTATAGCCCGGGTCCAGGGTGATGCCTTTCTCCACTGAGACTGGGCTCTAGGGGTTTCACTGGGGGGATTGGGGTTTTTTCTAGGACTCTGATGCTCAGGATGTTAGCCTGTGTGTTCTCACACTCATTCACCCCGTTAGCACATACCTGATGATGCTCCTCCAGTCTTTGCCCCAAGGCTTCCAAGAACAAACCCACTCCCCACAAAGCCCCTTCTGCTGACAGGAAGATTTCATCATGAAGGAATCCCTCCCTCACCCATGTCAAACTTGGCTTTGCCTTTTGCTCGATTGGTTGGTTGTTGTCCTTCTTTCTCCTGGAGGACCAAAATGACATCGTCATGATAAAGTGGTATGGGTGACGTCTTCTGATTCATGCGTAAGTTGGATTTAAGTGAGGCAGAGTTGCACAGTCGTCAGCCTCATTCTCTCCTCCAGTCATTACAGTCCAGTGGCAGGACAGAGTCAAGATGTCTGGCGATGGCTCAGGGTGCAGTGGATGACTTTGGTGTCTTAGGTATCTAACTAAACTCTGAGCTCCACGTTGCCTGCTTCATCTGCCTTCATAGCCATTGGAACAAATTGTTCTCACCCTCCCATTCCACCAGAGGAAGTCTTCACATGCTTGGGGTAGACACCCCGCTAACTCACCAATGGGTTTGAGACCCCTTGGTTACCCTCAATCTGGTTTGACCCATCTGCTGAAGTGGTTTACCAGGGTGTGGCTGCTGTGCATGCTGCAGCTTCTTGAAGACACAGGTGAGAGTTGAGTGAAATAGGTGGACACCAAAGGTGGAAAAAGCCCCTAAAAGGGCTCAGCAGCCATCACACCAAAGATGCTGGTCCTCCCTGAACACACCCTACACCCCAACTATGCCTCTTGCAAGTTCCTCCATAACCCTTGTTCTGCTCTCTGGGGATAAGGAGAAAAACCCTAATCTGTCTGCCAGGAAAGAGGCCACCAAGCCCATGAAGATGGGTACTCATCCCCTTGACCCTGCTGATCCTCTCCATCCTGACTACCTTCCCCTCGGTGGTGGCCTGTGGGGGAGGGGCACTGGGCAGGGAGGCTGAATTCCAATCCCATACTCACCACTTGCCCCCTTGGGCAAAACCCTTAACCTCTTGGACTCTGTAAATGGTTTGAACTAGATGCCTTCCAAGTGCCTTCTAGCTCTAGAATTTTCCCTTCTTCATTTCAGGGCGAACATTTTATATCCTCCTGTTTAACAGCTGATGTCTGTGTTCTCCTCCCAAGCCACTGAGTGTGTGATGATGCCTGATGTCCCTAAGCTCTCTTTAGCATGCCTGGAGCAACTGTGTTTGGCACTTGAGGGCCAAAAAAGATGGATAAGGCAATTCCACAGCTGCACTCCCATAAATAATCAATGCTACCTTCATAACTGGGCTAATCCATCTTCACTCTTTGGATCATTTTCTCAGCAAACAAGGCTCGCCCTGCCCCTAAGGGCTGGCAATAACAGATGCTCCATTTGCATGAATCTGAGCCCATGAATCATGACACAGAATTTGTTTTCCTCTTTGCCATCTTGCATGCGGTAACATTTTCTCAGAAATAATGAACTTCGAGTGACTTTACTCTTTCTGGAAATCTCTATCAAGGAAACTGGCCCAAACGTTAAGTTAAATTTAAATGAAAGAAATCAAAAATTTTCTCTCTGGGTGGGAACACAATACAAGTGCTGACTGAAATCCCTGAGGGTCAGAGCCCTGAAAATCAGTGTCACGGATGAGGAAGCACTTACTTCATACTCCTTGATGAAAGATGAATCCAGGCTCCTACCCTATGAAAGAACTACAGTGTGTTCACCAAATGGGCCCGACAGGTAAATTGTTTTTGAAAACTCTGGAGAGATCTGCTGGCCAAAGGTCAAGCAGGATGGGGGGGGGGGGGTCGGAACAGAATAATGCTGCCATTTGGGCATATCCAGGAGCCAAAGAGAGAATAAGAAGGCCATCTTCAGACCAAATACACAATCTTCTGTTCCACGTTTTCTCATAGTTGATATTTTGGAGGGATGTATTGATGGCATGGGGATTTTCTCGTGGACGCCTATTCTCATGGTGCAAACATGAATTAGGTTTCCCTGGCTCTCAGCTGGCAGGGTGCTGGCTGGGGAGGGCACAGGCAGACAGAGAGTCAGCATTACCACTGACCCAATGACTCTGGAATTGGTTTAGTTCAGCCTGTCTGCACTTGTTGTCTGGGAACCTTCTTACAGGAAAGAATTCTTCTGCCTGCAGATCATCATTTAAGGGTCAGGACTGGTGGCGGACATGCCACTACCCCAGTGTGCCCCAGGCCTGGCTAGTTTCTTGTCATGAAGGGCCTTAGACAGCCAGAGGAATATAAAGAGGAAGATGGGAATCCCAGAGGGGTGTGATGTGAGCCATCACTCTGTTTATTCTGCCTAAGTCCTATAATAGGAGCAGCAGCCTTGTCTTTTGGGTACCAATGAAGGATTAGGTCTATGGTTGGGAGAGGAGGAACAAAAGCCAGAGGCAGAGTAGAGGCTTTTAGGGTGGGAGAAGGAGAGTAACTGGACATGAATGGGAAAGAAAGGCAACAGCCAGACTGGGAAGTGTCTTCAGTGCTTCTGGCTTCCAACTTTGAGGGAGCTAAAGGGAAAAGAAGAACCTGAAAGAGGCCAACATGAGAGGAGTGGGTGGGCAGCCTCCTTCATGGTCTTGTTCCAGCTTACTATTCCAGTTTCTCCTTGGAGGAGATCCAGGACTCTTGGGTGAACTGAATTATCTCACTCCGTGTGGGAGAGCAACTTCCCTCACCTTCTCTGGTATGTATTGTCCTAGGTATACTTCCTCTGATTACTGTTGGTCTGTGGATCTAGATGTATGGATTTCCTTCTTACTTGCTATGTGTTCTCATTGTGGCATTTAGTGGGAAGGGAAGTGAGCCTTAGACATAAAGCTTGGAGTCCTCCTTTCCCAATTAATGAACATCCATCACAAATTTAGCTTGAACCTGAAAATCACATCCCTGAGACTAGCATTGTTGAAGGGAACAGACAGACACAGTTTCCTCTGCACAGAGCAGAGTGGTTGCTTCTTTCCTTCCCCTCCTGGGCTGGGGGGAGAATAAAACCTTCCTTGGAGAAGGGTGGGATGAGAAGAGACTATCATGTTGGTAATTGTCTGCCTGGGTGCCACACGACACCACCCTTTAGACATGTCAGAGACAGCCTCAGGACCCAAAGCAAAAGCAGAGATGTGGTCCCTGACCTCAAGAGCTCGTGCTCTGGTGGGGAAATGGCACATAAAAAAAATGGAAGGTGATCTCAGAGCCCAAGCAATAGGACTGGGGGTGGAGTCGAGTGAGACGATAAAAAACTTCCTGGAGAAGGTGGAGCTTGAGGTGAGTCTGAAGAAAGCCAGAGAGGGCAGGAAGAAAACCGAGAGGGTTTGCAGGCAGGGGGCATGGCCAGGAGCAAGGAGAGAGGTATCATACCTGAGGAACAGCAAGGCCGAAAGTAGACAGAGGGAAGTAAAGTATAAGAGGCCTGGGAAGTTCGGAAGGGGACAGGCTGTAAAGAGATGAAAGAGATTTTTTAAAAACTGTTTTTTGGAGGCAATTGGGGTCAACCGACTTGCTTAGTCACATAGTAGTAACTGTCTGAGGCTGGATTTGGAACTCAGGTCCTGGGGTTAGTACTCTATCCATTCCTCCACCCGGCTGCTGCCGCATCGTTCCCATTGATGGAAGGCAGGAAGGGCCCACACCATCATGTTCTAGGTGATGGTTCACGCCTCTGCTCAAAACCAACTCCCCAGACTCAATACCAGCGTTCCCACCTCCAAGCCAGGCTGCTGCATCGAACTTTCCATCCTCCTCCCCCACCTAAAACTGTGACTGCTGCTGGGGAGCGGGGGAGGACCACCCAGAAGCTGTCGATCGAAGGTGTGACTGAAATGCCCAATCTGGCAGGAGCCAATAGTGCATGAGCCCAGCAGGATCCTGCTTGGGGTGGGGGGGGGGAGGGGTAGGGATGTGTGAAGACCGATAGTGAGCCTGGCAGTCATTGACCCTCCTTCCTTTTCCAGTCCTCACCCGGCTATGTGGGTCAGCTCACATCATTACACACACAGCCACAGGCTATCTCGGGTGGAACCAGCCCACCCCACACTCCTTCAGCTGATTCCTCCGCTCGAGATCCAGCTCAGGTGCGCCCCCAAGCAGCTTTCCCAGGCCCCCTTCCTTCTCACACTGTCCCCAACCCTTCTGACCGTCCCCTTTTACTTCTCCCAAGCTGTCCTGCATTCCAGTGATTTCCCAGGCGCCAGGTGAGAATTATTGGGTGCAGTCCTTGCCACTCACAGAACAAGGATTCTTGTACTCGGGGCTCCCTCCTTGATGGGAGTGGAATGACCAGAACCACTCTGGGAATCCCTGCACCGCGGAAGCAGAGGATCGAGCCCTAGAGACAGGCCCCGCCCTGCTGCTTCAGGCACCCCCAGCCCACGCCCTGTCTTCCTCCCAGCGGGGCACCTGGATGACTAACCCTAAAGGCGCACTCTGGGGATGAGAAAAAGGACTGCTACACCTGGCTGCTTGCTTTGGTCACTCCTGGGGGAGTAACCAGACGGTCAGTACTTTGAGTATTGATGGAATAATTCAATGAAGTCTAAAAAAATACAGCATTCTCTTAAGTCAGGGCGGCTCCCTCTATCTCTGCAGCAAAGGAGATGAGGAGTCAGCATCTCCAGGTGATTTGGCCATCTCTAATAAGAGAGATACCAGCGAGTTTCCAGTAGAATCCCTTTGTTTCTGCGCTGGTTACTAATGAAACCCAGAGGCCTGTCTGTCATGAGCTGGGCTCGGGAGGGACTCCCCAGGACTGAGGTGCCAATCATCCTCCCCCCCACAAAACCCTTGCATGGTTTCTAGGTCCATTTTCTAGTTTTACAGCTGCTGTTGGCCTGAGCCCATGACTGCCCATCCTGGGCTGCCAGACTCTGCCAGACTTCCACTGACTTTGAGAAGATCCTGGTGGACACTGTCCCCACAGTGCCTTGGTGCCCTCAAGGGAACAGTCAGGTCACAGGAAAGGAGGTGGAGACCCCAAGGGCACTGGGACAATCCTCTGACTTTCCTGTTACCCGGCTTGCTCTCTGGTCAGGTGAGAAAGGTTCTCCAGCTTCCTTGCTCCCTTGGTCACCTTTCTCTGGACCAGCACCAATGTCCTTTCTACAATATGGCTGCCAGAACTGACTACAGAAGGTCCTGTCACTTGAATCTAACCAAATCCAGGAGAGCAGGATGGCCCCTCTATGATCTACTGGTCATATTGAGCTTGTTGCCCACTGAGACCTCCAGGTCCTGCCCAAAGAAGAGAAAGAAGAGGAAAGCTGGAGTTCAGAGCCTTCAGATTATCTTTAATAGCCTCTCGTTACCAGGAGCTGGAGGGTGGGGGTGGGGAGGCACAGAGGCAACTGTCCCAATCTCTTCATTTCATAGAAGAGAAAACAGAGACCCAGGGAATCTGGGATAGAGTGCTTCCCTTGCTCTGACTGGTGGCCATGGTCGAGTACCTAAGCATATTTCGAATGTACTCTCCCCCAGTTACATTAGCCTTGTCTTCCCCTTCCCAGAGGCAGTTGGGAGCCACAATGGATAGAGCATCACACCTGGGGTCAAAAAGACTGAGTTCAAATCCAGCCTCTGTTTCCTCAACTGTAAAATGGGAGTGGTAACAGCATTTGCCTCCCAGAGTTGTTGTGAGTCTGAATTAAGATAATAGATGTAAAGCACTTGGCGCATCAGTGCTGGCACACAGTAGGTGCTTAATTCATGCTAACCCTAAATGCGCTCCCTCTTCCAGCTTTTATGAGTCCTGCTGCAAACACTGTTGTTGGGTTCTGGGCAATGTTGCTATTGGCTCTCTGATGGTTACCCAGCCTAAAGCAGCTTCCAGATGACAGAAGGTACAAATGCCAGGGAAGCCAAGGGAATGGTGAACCACTGCTGCTTCCTGTGGTCCTTGCCATCCCTACATTCCTTGCAGAGAAAGGTTTTCCAGGTGAAAATAGATTTTGCTTTCTGGAAGACTTGCTTATCTGCAGACTTCTCAGTTCAGGTGAGATGTGTGCAATGCCCTGAAGGAACCCTTCCCCACATTCCTGAGGGAATATTTGGGGGCTTCCTGAGGGCTGAAAGCAGGGGCCAGCAGCAGGACCCCCCCCCCCACCCTGAGCAGCTGGCTGCATCTCTTAATTCAGGTTGGTTTGCAAAGTCTCAGTGGGGATGGGGAGGGGTCCAGGAGAAGGCATGAGAAGAAAGAGCTCCAGAGAGGCCTTAGCCCAGTGTCAGCCTTGTGGAAAAACCCACTATACATGCAACCTCTGTGGGGCCCACCAAGAGCACTTCCTGGAATACTTTGCCTGTGACTGGTGGCAGAACAGACCCACAAGTGCAGCATGAGTCAGTGCAGATGTGAATCGAGCTTTTATTTAGGTTCTGATCAAACTCAGCTGCACCCACTCCCCTGCCTCGCTTAGCTCAGGTAATGGGCGTAGACATTTCTATTATGTTATCTGTATATTATGTAGGATGAGCAAAGAATCATGGCAGAGGAACATGGAACCCTGGGTCTCCCCAGGGAGGTTGAGCTCTGGACCCCTCAGGAAGACCTGAGTGACCACAGGGAAGGTCAGGAAATCCTGGAGCTTGGTGACTTCCCAAGGGTGGGTGAAATCTCAGAGGAGAATGAGTACCATGAGCCTTTGGAGGAGGCTGGGCAGGCTCCTCAGTTTGGTCAACATGTTTATGAGGGCTGCTCTAGTTCCCCAAGGCCCCTCTTCATGGATGGGGCATGGGGGGCATCATGATTCTGAAAATGATGCCTGAGAATGGACCACTCTTCCCCATCTAGCAGACCTATCCCTACAAGGGATCTCCCACCTCAACTCTCTGAAGGAGAAGGGAGTCCTCCAAGCCATGCCCAGAGCCTCTGGGGCCGGAGATGAGAAGGCTAGTCCAGGATTTCAGTTAAGATTCAGCCATTCTGCTACTCTGTCCTGGAAAGAGGTTCTCCTGGCCACCTTGCTAGCTCCTCATTTCTGATGTCAGTGCCCAAGCTTTGTTGATGGATGGATAAGGCCTTGATAGTCATGGGCCACTTCTCCACCCAGAGAAGCAGGAACAGAGAAAAGCTTCCTGATTGAGGGCAGTTTGCAGATTTCCTAGGAGAAACACCCAATGACTGATCTTCCTGACTTGCCTGAGCTCCCCCTCTCTTGCCTGGGGAGGAAGCAGCTGCCTGCTTGGCCCAGGCAATCTGGCCAGTCTTGTCTGTCTGAGGCCTGAGTCTTTGTATGGATTCATACTGCATCATCAATCAGAGGTTATACTCTATGGGTGGCGCATGAAACATATAGAGAGCAAAGTGATCGGAAACTCTTTACAAGGAACTGGGAACCATTTGAAATAAACAGGATTCCCTGATGGACACATTGACTTAGTGGATGGAAAGTAATTTACCTCTCTGATCATCTGTAAAATGGGTATGATGACCTGTATGCCCTGCCTTACAGTCCCTGGAATCCCCAGGGGAGTTCTTGCGGAGGACCAGCTGTCCCCAGATGGAATGAATGCTCTTAGGCCTCAGGGATTGCCCTGATTTTGGCATTTCTAGTGTCTAAAACACATTAAATGCTTAATAAACACTATACCAGTTATTGCCCTTTTTATATCTGAGAAGTTTGGTTTCTGAAAGGGGCAGAAAAATTTTAAGTAAGGAAAATAGTGACCAGCTTGTGAAGGGTATAAGATACTGTTCCTTAGACATGTATCTAATGTTTCATTTATATCCAAAAGACTGATAAAACCAGGGGTAGGAAAAAAGGAACAGTTCTTTGAATATTAGGAAGGCCACTTAAAGAGCCGCCCTCTGATCCACAGGCTGGGCAGACCCTTCTCTCCACAGAAAGGAGGAGCCTCAGGGCTCTGGTGCTCCTTAACCTCATCACAGATGACTGTTCCTAGAGTTCCAGAGATTGTTAACTGACAAGATTATAAGGCAAGTGTCTGTTTGGAGACTATGAAAGTTTAAAGTAGGAATCTTAAGTGAACAAGTGACAGAAAAGTGGATTTTAGAGCTTTGTATCATAAGGGAAATAGGAGTCACAGACCAATAAAGACAGTGTAAGGCATTAGAAGCAGTTCAAACCAGCAGGAGAAGAGCTGAAAAAGTCATCTGGAAAGGAGCTAAGTTCAAAGAAGTGATAAGGAGATTCAGCTGTCAGGCTCCTGCTCTTGATGGGGACCTGCTGATGGGCATGGGGGATGGGAGAAGGGAGGCAAAGGAAGGAAGGGAGGGAGGAAGGAAGAAAGGAAGAAAGGAAAGAAAGAAGGAAGGAAAGAAAGAAATAAAAGGAAAGACAGGAAGAGAGAGAGATAGGAATGTTTGAGATATTCCCCTTACGCCGTTGGCCTTATTGTCCATCATTTCTGACTCTCCATCATGCCATTTGAGGTTTTCTTGGCAAAGATCCTGGAGTTATTTGCTATTTCCTTCTCCAGCTCATTTTACAGATGAAGAAACTGAGGCAAATATGGGTTAAGTGACTTGCCCAGCAAGTGTCTGAGGCCAGATTTAGACTCACAAAATCGAATCTTCCTGGCTCCAGGCTTGGCACTCTATCCACTACACTACAAGGGGTGGTGGTACACGATACCCCTGCAGAGGAAAGTTTGATTTTTCAGCCGCTTTGGATAGCACACAATCCTGTTGAGTAAGGAGATGGCAGGGCTTACTTGCAGTGCCCAGGAATCAACTTGAGCACTTTTGCTGTGAAATCTGCTTCCTCTAAGAGGAAGCTGATGGATGAATGGATAAAGCAGAATGGAGCTGAGCGAAGGGGCAGCCTTGGTTGATTGGAATTGCCCAGAGTCGGTTTAAGAGTTTTACAGTTCACTGACTTAAGGAAACTTCTTGCACTTACTCGTCACACGCTCATGATCCAGGGCTTAGAGGAGATTATCACTGCTTCGTCATCTTGAGAGCAGCAGAGTATTGAGGAGGGCAAGATATCTGGGAGCTGACCCAACACCCTGGACTTTCCTCCCTCCTGGCATCCCAGAGGTTTTGTATAAGTGTCTGCTTCCCACCATAGACATTCCAATGTGGCCCATGTGGAGGGGCAGCCTGGGATGTATGAATTACATGTGCCTTATAGTGAGGGACTGTGATACGATCAGTCCTACTTCTGCCTTATTGTTAAGTAAATGGTTAGGAGTTCACAGTGTCATGACTGTGATTAGTTTATTTCATATAAGTAGGGAGTACACTGATGGGGACTCAGGAGTCACAGTGGTGAGCAGTAGCTTCCCTATCCCACACAAAAGTTTCCTCCTTCAAATGCCTTGAGGGATGAGTTACTAAAGCAGGGTGGTGGTCCCTCCCTAGGAACCTCAGATCTGTGGGTAGCAATGATGGAGCCAGCCCAGAGAGAGAGAGAGTGGGTGCTATGCCTCCAAGCATCAGGCTTGATTGATGAATGATTATCGGAATCATGTTGATGATACAAAGTTGGCCCCTTGTTTCATGGAGGAGCTTAACCTCATTCAAAGGACAGTGCAGTTTCTCCAGGGTAATCTGGCTCTTTCTGATCTTGGGTTCATCACAAACGTTGCAGTCAAAGACTTCATGCTTAGAGTAACATACTCAATGTTCTGTGTGAAGGTGATGCCAGGAGCTAAAGGCTAGGAAACACACACCAAGGTTGGCCAGGTCTTCTTATTTCATTTCTGTTCCTCTCACTCTCTACAGAACATCATAAGAAGTCTGGAAGAAGCCTGGTTGTCTCTGAGCTGGGGCCTCATACCGTCTGACAAAAGGATGGAAGTGCTGAGCTGAAGGGCAGGAAGTGTGGGAGGCATAGGTGAAATGTTCGGAGCTTTCAGGACTGAAGGAGAACTTGGAGATGCCATTTGATAGGGGAGGCCTGAAAAGGGAGATTCAGACCCAGGCAACAGGCCTGTGTGTAACAGGGCTTGCCTTTGCACAGTTGAGTGAGCAAGCATGGCCTCGCCTTCCAATTAGGCTTCCTGAGCACTTTTGCTGGGCTGCCTCGTGGGTCTGATCAGCTCCAGCTCATGAAGAATAAGGGACTTTAGAAGGTTGGAAATAACCCACAGAATGTTAGCTAATACTGGGCCTCTCTGTGTCTTAGGTAACAACAGTGGAGCTGTTCAGACAAACCAGGAGAAATTTCTTTCTCCTGGTAAATATTTGAACATATGAAGACAACTGCCAGAAAAGACTCGTTTGTCACCTTCAGTGTTTGTTGGCTTGTTTGGTCAGCTTTGATCCAGCCAGGTCTTTGTAGAGCACTTAGCACAGTTCCTGGTACATAGTAGGTCCTTTATAAATGTTACATCTCCTTGTTTTTCAATGTCCTCTCCGTCTTCCTGACAAACTGGATTCATACAAGGTCAAAGAATACGCCCACCTGTGTCCTTGTTTGTTTTCTGCTCTTGATTGTACCAAGGCCTAAATGATGTCAAATGGACGGAGGCAGCCCATCAATAGCCAGTTTACGGCTCATTAGGAGAATTCTCTGCTCCTGGAACACTGGGCCAGGAGCTGGGCCAGAGTGGAGAGCTTGTTGTTCAGCTGTTCTCGCAAATCAAATTGAAAAGACCATCGATCTGATTCCAGGAGGTAGGTATGGGGCTCGCATATATTTTCCAAACCATCCATCTGAGAGTAATTGAGTGCCCGGAGGCTGTGAGCCTGTGGCACACAGCAGGTGGGGGCCCTGCTCCCTCCCTCCCCCATCATTTCCTCCTCTGTGGGCTCGAATCTCCCCAGCTTGCATCCTACAAGGGACTGGCATCCTCCTTGACCACTTCTAAGTTGGGGGGGTTGGGGGGAGCACTAGAAGATCTTGCTGGGCTTCCTGGGGGAGATGCAGTGGAGACCCTGGTGCCAGGTTCGGTCCCTGGTGATTCTCATAGTTCTCTTGTGTCCTCAAACTCCCAACCAGTGGGACATTCCATGCATACCTGTCTGTAATTTACTAGCAAGGATAAGATATGGGCAGACAAGGCAGGGGGCTGAGCCAAGCTCCAACTAGTCTCCCTGCCTATCAACCCCCTTCCTTCGTTTGCTCTCAGAAGGAATCAAGGGACTCCCTTTAAGCATCCTTCTCCACCTTGGGCTTTTCTCATCGGGATACTGGTGAAGGTCTTCATTCTCTCGCTAACGGTAGGGGCAGCCGGGGAGTGAGAACAACTTAGGCAGCCTTGGGAAAGCTGCCTGCTGCATGGGTCTACCACAAATTGTCCCCGAGTTGTATTGACCCCAAGGTTCCGGGAACCTACACATGAGGGAAAAGCAAAGTGCCGTGCCTGGGATTCTCCTTTCGGTATTTGGGCTCAGTAGGAGAAAACCCTTCCCCTGTCCTGGGTAACCACTGCTCTTGGGCCTGTGGACTCCCCCAAAGGAAGGAAAAGCTGGGAAAGAGAGGGAGGTGGCCCAGGTTTTCCGCTGGAAGGCCATCCAGGACCCACCTTCTATTCCCCCAACAAAACCATATCTACCATTTATGAAATGTGCTGAGCACTTTACCTGTGCCATCACAACAGCCTGTGAGAGTGGGGTGATATCCCCATTTTATACAGGAAGACACTAAGGCTGAGGGAGTAAGAGACTTGCCCGGGATCTCACAGCTAGTAAGTGCTTGAGGCTAAATTAGAACACAGATCTTTGTACTGCCCCACCAGCTGCCTCTGCACAAACCAGAATCTCCCCTTCCCCATCATAGTCCTTCAGATGACCACTGCCTTCACTGTTCCAGGTTAAGCAGCCCCATTTCCTTGGACTTCTTCCTCATGGAAAATAATTTCCTTACCCTCATCTTCCTGGTCACCTCCCTTTCTTTGGGAATAGTCTCATTTATTAAGGTTCTCAACATTTTTTGTCTTGGAATAGAACAAGTTTATGTTTGTCAGAGAGAGGAGGGGTCAGGAATCAGCTGGACCACAGAAAGAGATTCCACCCAGGCCCCAGCTGGTAGCTTTGATAGCCAAAACAGAGTCAAATGTAAGAGAAACCATCAGAGACACTGAAACAGGATGGGGCCAAGCTGGACCCCCTGGCCATAGCCATCCAAGGCTCACCCAGACCTAGACGGCATAAAGCAAGCTATGTGTGGTGGCCAGAACAAGGGGTTTGGGGGTTGGCCATCTTCCCCACTCCCATCAGAGCATTCTGCTCTGGACACCACCTTCTGAGAGACTTTGATAAATGGTGCTTGGGACAGAGGAATTAGAACTGTTTCTAAAAGCAATAAGGAACTCCTGAAGTTCATTGATTAGGGGAGTGGCATAGTAAGAGCTGTGCTTTGTCAGAAATAACTTTGTTCAGTTGTTCACTTGGGTCCAACTCTCCTTGACCCCACCTGGGATTTTCTTGGCAAAGATACTGGAGTGGTTTGCCATCTCCTTCTCCAGCTCATTTTAAAGATGAGGAAACCAAGGCAAACAAGATGAAGTGACTTGTTCAGGGTCACATAGTTAGTCAGTGTCTGATGCTGTATTTGAACTCAGATATTCCTGACTCTAGGCCTGGTGCTGTGTGCACTGTAGCACCCTCTAGCTCCCTGTGGCAGAATTCTGGAGGGTGGATTAAAGTGATGGAACTTTGAGGATGGGAGACCCTGGGAGTCTGATGCCAGGTGATGAAGGCTATATGCCCCGAGGGAAAATATAAGAGATGTTTCTGATATAGAGATGATGAGATTTGGCTATGGATTGGCTAATTGGGGTCATGGTCCAGTTAGAGGTGGGACTCAAGAAAGATCCCAAAGGTGACCCACCTGGGACACAGCAGGGACACTGTTTTCTTGGACAGAAATAGAGAAGTTGGGAAGAAGCCAGAGTAGGGCCAGTGTCCTGGGAGGGTGGCTTTGGAGGCAATGGTGAAGAAGAAGTGCAGTAGGGGGGAGTCAGAAGATCTCAGTTGCTCCTGCCCTGCTCTCAGAGACTTGTGGAGGTTGAAAGAGATGCTGAGAGATGGAGTGGGGTGCTGTAAGAACTGGAAACCGGCCCACAAAAGAGCCTGGGAGTCATCATGGTCGTCTGGGACTAAACCTTCCAGTTCAGTCAATGCCTGCCATTTATGGATTGATTCCTCATTTACTGTGACACCAGCTAAGGATTCCCCATGGCCCTGCCTATGCTTGCTGAGTGGCTCGGGTCTTAATTGTGCATCTCTGGGGGTTGGGAAGCCAATCACTGCCTGGTGCTTTGAGGGTGGCAGCATCAGCAACAGAAAGTCAGACTTAGGTTGGGGTGATGGAGCCTGCCCTGGAGCCTGGAAAGCTTTGTGTGAGTCCTTGGTGGGTTCCACAAGGGCAGCAGGGCCACCTATTGGAGGATATCTAAAGTAATGATGGTGTTTGCCCTCTCCTTACTCTGTGGCTGCATAACTTCCCACACATCAGAGTTGCTCAGTAGTTCCCTAGGAGGAGGGATCTGTCCATCTCCATAACCATGGCTGTGAAAGGCCCCTTTCCTCTGCCTTCCCAAATACGAGCTCTAAATGTCTGATAAAAGGCAGCTTTGGGGATTACACTGATTACTATGGAATGATAATTAGTTTGTCTCTAAACAGGAGAGAAGAATGACATCTCATTACCTCCTTCGTAGAAGTGGGGGTCTATGGGTGTGGGATACTGCATTCACTGCCCGCATGCTGTGACATGCTGCCTGCATCTGCTGCCGTCTTTCCTTTTCTACTTTTTGTTAGAAGGAATAGTTTGCTTGGAAGAGGGGGCTGTAGAATTACATATTTGGAAATGAAGGTGATATAAAGAGACATTCACACTCATTCAAAACTATTATCAAAAAACAACAGCTTTGCAAA